>SKCR01042535.1:0-116109 GCA_019454045.1 Zanthoxylum bungeanum
GACAATTTCGTCATTTGGCTTCAGGCCCATTTTTGAACGCATCCCAGACTCTCCAACACAAGATCCAGGCCCAAGTTTCTACTTCAAAAGGAAGTCTCAAGGGTTTAAGTGTATAGAGGCCCAAAGATTCACAAGGCCAGACCCAGTGAAATACCACGTGTCTAAACCACAATCGGGACTCACTCCATGCCAGTCCACTTCACGCCTTGGCTCATAAACACCATTCATAACCCATCCGTTTCGGCCTACAAACGGGCAAAATGCAGTAATTGCATCTAATGAAGTCGACCGTTATTATGACCCAACGGACGAGCAATCAAATGGCAATAAAGACACTCGTTACTAGAGCATGTATATATAGGGAACAAGGCTCCAAGAGGAAGGGACATTCAACTTCTAGCTCTCCTACTCACAGCTTTAAGACTTTCACAAAGCTCACCATACCTCCTACCGACCGCCCTCACGGCACCCTATAAAGTTCAAGGTAGTATCCAACCTTTGACTTCCCACCTTCTAACTCCTTAGTACCTTCACTGACTTGAGCGTCGGAGTGCCCCCGGCACCCACCACACCGGTGGGCAGTACTCCCGCTCACTCTACATCTTTCTTTTGCAGGATCGCTAGTGCCTCATCCTCACGAAATCTCGATTGTAGACCTCGGGCGAAAACCAGCATCTACATATATATATATGAAGAATTAATGTAAATCAATTATGGTAAATTATGATATTAAATAATATCATGACTAAACGGATATTCGTATTCGATTCGTTTAATAAACGAATCGAATACAAATCCTGATATTATGATTCGTTTAATAAATGAATCGAATACGAATCCATCGCATTTCGATTCGATTCGGTTAAAATTCGATATAAATTCGATTCGTTGATTCGTTTTGCCACCCCTAGTTATAGGTCATTCATGCAATGGTTCCACCGCTAAGCTAAGTTATATAAATTATTCCGAGCAAGTATATATGAGGGGATGAGCCTTAATTCTTAGAAAAAATGTTTTAAGGCTCTCGTAATAAGTCGGGTATTAAAAAAATCTCGATATATACCATATTATTCATATATTTTTTCATATGAAGGTTGTTCCAAGATTTCAAATTATTGACTAAGCGGATAACAAATTTATACTTTACTATCAGCATGACTTTGTCAATCCCACTTCATTTTTCAATTCATTTTACATTTCCTTCCCCACCGCACCTTCAACACTTGGGGTGCTGTTTTTCTTTACAATTACAAAGCATGGCAATGGCAGCCTTTTCACCAATACCAAAAAAAAAATAAAAATGCCCAAATAAACAATAATCACAAAATTACATTCACTTTATGTCATATACACATCACTTGCACAAGATTTAAGAAAATGGGTGAATCCGTTGGGATAAGTCAAGATTTGTTAAATATATTCTTGTCTCGATTATATATTTAGAATAAAGAATTTATCACGATTATAGATTTAGGATGGAAAATTATCTTAAATCAAATAATAATGTTTTAATCTGGATGAAAAATCATTCCGAATCTTATACCGAATAGGCCAAGATCCCGAATCTCACTTAGAATTTGAGACTTTTTTTAAAAAAAAAAAAAAAAAATTCTTGCATCCCAATTCTCATACCGAAAGACAAAAAATATTAGAAATCTAATTATTCCTTTATAGATTGTGGGGATGGAATCTATTCCTTCTCAGACCAACTTTATACTGAAGCAATACCTTATTAATAATGATCTTCATGATAAATTGCCAGTTGTTTTTAATAAAAGTGGCTTTCAGTAGTGGACCAATATTCCTCAACAGTAATAGTTCTGAAAAGAATGGAGAAATAAAGAATGATCTTAAAATTTCAAAGTGGGAAGCACCATAACCCAGAACCCTAAAAAGTGAAGCAAAGCTTGGGGCCCATACTTTTGTGCTCCCACATATTTATTATAAAAGGGTTATGAAACATATATTTATCAACTTTTGGCTACATAATTATTGTATTATTTATTTCTTACCCTTCTGTATATTTGACTTTATATTGTTTTATTCTTATTGTTAGCTCATATTCTACAGGTAATAGTGCTGCTAATGCCAAGGTCAGTGGTGACACCATGAGAGAATATTACCTAATGTCATTTGCAATAAAAATTACTAATGATCTTTCATAAACACCCACTTAAGGATAACTAATGAAGCTACGTACATAGATCTTCTCCAGTTCTCTGACTTATTACGGGAACCTTATATACTGGATATTGACTTTTTGTTTAAATATCCCAACTATGTTGGTCGCATTATCTCGAATAATTTTGCTTATAAGATGCTTTTATTTAAAATTTAGGAACTGCATTATTTCCTTGAGCTAAATTAGTAAATTATGATAAGTTGAATCTTGTCTTTGGGTAATTCAAAGGTTAAAAGCAAATTTGTTATTAGTCATTATTAATGAGTGATTAAGAGAAATTTATCTGAGGAATATGTGTTATGGCAGCCTAATATTAAACAATTGTTAATTTCAAGAAAGCACATTTTAAGCAAATTAGTTCTTAAATTAAGCTGGTCTTCTGTTAAATCATTTCAAGGACATTATTTTATTATTAACTTTGATAATCATTTAATTATTTCTAATAGTCAAAAGAAATTAGGCACAAAGAAAAGTAAATTTTTGCATCATCATGAAATGTTTGAACATGATCATTTGTTGTGGTCCATCAAGTGTGCAAAATATGCATTACTTGTAGTCCACTTCATAGTGGCGACTGGCAAAAGCAATGAGAAAGAGAGAGATCTTTCTTTCAATAAAATTTATACAGAACCACAGTTTTACACTAAAATAAAGAAATATTATGATAGCATAATGAAATCCTAAAGTGGAAATAAAATAAGTAATAAAACGAAAATCTTTAAAATAGGAAAAAAAAAATCTTTAAATTAAATATTAAGACCAAAAATGAAGTAATCTGAGGACGATCCACGGATCGGAAGTGGTGAAGTAGCTCATGCCCATATTCATTTTTTTTTTTATTAACTTCGGAATAATATATTATAGATTAAAAACGTCCAATTATAACTCAAATCATGTACATGTAAAAACGACTAGTCCCAAGGGGCGTGGCTTAATGGTGTAGGACTCAGGATCTGACCTTGAGGTTCTGAGTTCAAATTTAGGGAGTGCGTTTCTTGTAAGAGTCTGGAACAACCAATGATTTTACATACTCCACTTAAACTCAAAAAAGATGATTTGCGACGAAATTTCTAACGATTCAAAAAAAAAAAAAAAAGTATAACACATTTAGAAAGCAATAACACGAGTAAATAACTGAAGATTCCCTAGCTTTACAAACATGGAAACTTCTGATCACAAAAAGAAATCAGCTATCACTGGTCCAATTGAACCCAACTCAAAAGTAAAACTACCAGTCTCTGCAATGAATTCCACAATTTGAAAAAAGAAAAGAGAAAATTCTCTTCTTGTAAAATAAGCATTAAGCACAGACAAAATTCTGTTAATAAAGAATAATGAGCTTTGACCACAACTCATTATGGGTAAAACTTACAATATGGTCTATTTTATAATAAGCTTGTGCCTGAAGTTTCTCTCTCTGTCAGAAAACACAAAACCAAGACACTATAATCTCTTCCAAGAGAGAGAGATTTTTGTTTATAATTTTTATGTTTTGAAAATGGTAATGAAACAGCAACTGGGTTTCATTTGAATACTTGTCTTAACTCAATTCTCTTTTGTATGTACTTGAAGAGATTCATTTCCATGGACAAAACTTTGGAATAAGCTAATTAATAGCAAAGTAGCAAGTAGCCACCATGTTGTGTAGTAACAACACAAGAAGACAACATCAATGCAGACAAACAGAAACCCTAATCATGCCAAAACAAACAACAATACAAAAACATTCCTCACAAATGGCTGCTTCTGCTTCTGCTTCATCTATTTCTCACAACAAACTTTCAGTGATACCTATTTTTGTTATTTTGTTCTTGTTGTTTCTTCAATCAGTCCTGTTCTGTCAGTCACCATTGTGTCAGATTCCAGTCACTGGATACCAGCAAACCAAACTTTCAAGCCAAGCAAGCATATGCAAAAGCTTAAGAGAGTCAATGCTTATTTGAAGAAGGTCAACAAGCCAGCAGTCAAGACAATTCAGGTTTTTTTTTTTTAAAAAAGATTGAATTTTACTTGTTGTGTAGTTGGTTTAATGATCTGGGTTCTTGTTGTTTTCTGCTGCAGAGCCTGTTGGTTGCCAGCTTCAGCAAGCTGTAAACCCTTGTCCACCGAAAGTGGCTGTGAAAGGAAGCCAACTCATGCAAGTGTGTGAGGTGTGTGGAAGCAAGCTGTGAAAACGTGTGACAGTGCACACGTTTTCACAGCACTATAAATCTGAGCATTTTGAGGCCATTGATAACATCCCAAAGTGTGTAAGCTCCAAGTAGAGAGCTTGAGAGAGTGTGAGGTTTTTTGTTAAGTTTCTAGTTGTAAACTTTGTGTATTATTCTTGTAGTAATAATACGAATTCGGTTTTTCCTCAAATCTTCTCTAAAGTGATCGGTGAATCACAACAAGTGGTATCAGAGCTTTGGTTCTTCATTGGGATCGAAAAACCGAAGAACGGAGCTCGGTTCGGAAAATTCGAGTTCCGGAAAAGTTGTCAAAAATCAACTTTGAGCACACCATCAGCTAGTTCACGTCGAGACGAGCACGGTGGTATTTTCCGGCGAGAGAACCGACATCCCAGGACGCTGCACGCGCCGCACGCGCCTTCCAGAGAGCAGCCGACGCGCCCTCACGCGCTCCACGCGCCGCACGCGCTGCTGAAGGTTGAAGACGACACACGTGGCGCCACGTCAGCGCACAGTCAGCGCCCAGTCAGCCGCCACGTCAGCGCCACGTCACGCCCAGTCAGCGCACAGTCAGCGCCTCGTCAGCGCCCAGTCAGCCGCCACGTCAGCCGCCACGTGTCTGCCACGTGTCTGCCACGTCAGCCATCCGCACACACTGCCACGTCAGCAGCCTGGTAAATTTCATTTAGCCCCCTGAAGTTTTGAAATTTACAGTTTTGCCCCAGAACTTTTAGGAATTTACAAATCAGCCCCTGTCGGATTTAGACCAACGAAGTGTCTATTCCACCATTTTCGACCGTTCCGGACGCAACGGTGACCTCGGATTTGTGAAATTCAGTCCCGATTTTAGGGTATTCCCATTTTAAAATTAAAACTTAAAATGGAGTTGGAGGATTCTCATTCTGGTGCAATGATTAAACTGGCTGCCACTAATTACTCCCTCTGGAAACCTAGGATGATAGATTTTTTGCATTGTAAAGATCTGTTTGATGTCATCGAGTTGAAGGGAGTGAAACCAGAGTCTGTTAAGGAGCATGAATGGAATAAACTCAACAACAAACTTTGGGTCAGATTAGGCAGTGGATCGGTCACAGTGTCTTCCACCATGTAGCACAGGATTCAGATGCTTACAAGATGTGGATAAAGCTGGAAGACATGTTCCAGGCCAAGACAGCTCGGAATAAAGCCCTGTTAATGAGGCGTTTGGTGAACCTGAAGCTACGGAGTGGAACTTCCGTTGCGGAACACACCAACGAGTTCCAGAGCCTGGTGAACCAGTTGTCTGCAGTAGACATGCAGCTGGGAGATGAAGTACAAGCCCTCTTACTACTCAGTTCCCTTCCTGACAGCTGGGAGACATTGGTGGTTACTCTCAGCAATTCCGCTCCAGGAGGTAAAGTTACCATGCCTATGGTAAAAGATGCCCTGTCGAATGAGGAGTCCAGGAGAAAAGATGTGGCTCAGAACAGACAGAAGCCTTCGTCACAGAGACTCGAGGAAGACATCAAGGAAGAGACGGAGAGAGAGGCAGAAGCACAACCAGGGGTAGATCCTCAGATGGAAGGAAGCCTACCTATAAGTGCTACCATTGTGGCATTGTAGGCCACCTAAAGAAGAATTGCCGAAAACTGCAACGAGAGCAGAGAGAAGGCAATCACCAGCCGAAGAATGACGACGGAGAGACACTGGTCGTTGTCCAAGCAGATGTAGCAATATGCTCCATACAGGAAGAGACATGCCTTCACAACGCAACCCAAGATGTTGAGTGGGTGGTAGATACTGCAGCATCCTACCACGTCACTCCTCACAGAGATTTCTTCACAACATACAAAGCGGGAGACTTTGGAGCAGTGAAGATGGGAAATATCAGTTCCTCTGGGATAGTAGGAATTGGTGATATTCAGTTGCGGACAAATGTCGGGTGTACATTGATCTTGAAGGATGTCCTGCATGTTCCAGAACTTCGGCTGAATATACTCTCGGGGATAGCTCTTGACAAACAGGGCTATGAAAATCACTTCAGAAATGGCACATGGAGAATGACAAAAGGTGTCATGATTGTCGCCCGAGGACATGCTTGCGGCGCACTATACAAGACTCATGTGAAGATTTGTGCAGACAGCCTCAAAGTAGCTGAAAAAGAGGCTTCTCAAAATCTGTGGAACCGGAGACTCAGACACATGAGTGGGAGAGGGTTGTCTACCCTTAACAAGAAGGAGCTTACCAATGATGCTGCACGAGGTCCTTGCAACCACTACTCAATTGGTAAGCAACGCAGAGTCTCATTTGATTTCTCTTCAGAGAGAAGATCAGAGTTGCTCAGTCTGGTGCACTCTGATGTTTGTGGTCCCTTGGAGGTTGATTCATTGGGCGGTAACAAGTATTTTCTGACTTTCATCGATGATGCTTCACGGAAAATCTGGGTGTATTTCCTCAAGACGAAGGATCAGGTCCTAGATCATTCAAGCTGTTCCACGCCATGGTAGAGCATGAAACAGGGAAGAAGCTGAAGTGCCTTCGCACAGACGATGGAGGCAAGTACAGTTCCAGGGAGTTCGAAGCCTACTGCATGAGACATAGCATTCGACATGAGAGAACTGTTACACATACTAACAACATAATGGTGTCGCTGCAAACATGAACCGCACCATTATGGAGAAAGTCAGAGGAATGATCAGTATGGCAAAGCTGCCAAAGCCATTCTGGGGAGAAGCTGTTCGTGCTGCCTGTTACCTGATCAACAGATCACCACTGAACCGTTGAACTTGGAGATTCCGGAGAAAGTGTGGTCTGGTAAGAATCCCTCCTACACTCACCCTAGAGTATTCGGTTGTTTAGCCGTTGTACATGTATCCAATGAGCTCAAGGAGAAGCTCGATGCAAGGATAACTCCATGTATATTCCTAGGCCATGGAGATGAAGAATTTGGATACAGACTATGGGATCCGAAGGTAAGATGGTCATCAGAAGCCAGGAAGTAGAGTTTCTTGAAGACCGAACAATTGAAGACATTGAAATGCCCAGAATGTCTTCCAAATCCAGTGCCAACAGAAATCCAGACTCAGCACCAGCACAATTGGCCACAGATATGGTGCACGAGGAAATTCCAGAAGCAGAACCAGAGGAGGCAAATGAAGATGTTGAGCAGGGGGAGACACAGCCTGTTCCATCAGAGATTACAGAAGAAAGTGTTGAGCAGGGGGAGCCGCAACCCACTCCACTAGAAGCTGCAAGATCATTCACAGAGATGGATGATGACAGACCTCCTGAAACCAGTGTACCTCAGACAAGAAGATCTGAGCGAGGCAGGATTCCATCAACCAGATATCCGGGATCCGAATTTATTCTGCTTACTGATGTGGGGGAGCCAGAGAGTTTCCTAAAGGCAAGAAGGCACTGAGGAACAAATGGGTGAAGAAATATGGCAGCAAAACTGTGCAGAGACACAACAAAAGATTACTGTGCAGAGACGCAGTGGATTGTACTATGCAGAGACATAGCAGAAGCACACTGTACAGAGATGCAGTGAAGTGTGCTGTGCAGAGACACAGTCGACATGTCAACAAAGGAACGATGATCGGGACAAGCTAGAGTTGTGCAGAGACATAACCGGGATAGCTGTCAGATGATACAGAGAACTACGATTGGCTTGATCCCAACTCAGGGTACGTAGGAAGTCATACAGATGCAGCCAGGGGAGGATCCTTTGGAGGATCCGTTTTTGGATAATCGATGGTCGGCTCAGATTTTGAGAAATCTTCACCGATGGGGAGATTTGTTGGTTGCCAGCTTCAGCAAGCTGTAAACCCTTGTCCACCGAAAGTGGCTGTGAAAGGAAGCCAACTCATGCAAGTGTGTGAGGTGTGTGGAAGCAAGCTGTGAAAACGTGTGAACAGTGCACACGTTTTCACAGCACTATAAATCTGAGCATTTTGAGGCCATTGATAACATCCCAAAGTGTGTAAGCTCCAAGTAGAGAGCTTGAGAGAGTGTGAGGTTTTTTGTTAAGTTTCTAGTTGTAAACTTTGTGTATTATTCTTGTAGTAATAATACGAATTTGGTTTTTCCTCAAATCTTCTCTAAAGTGATCGGTGAATCACAACAGAGCCTTGATGGTGATGTGATTGATTGTGTTCTTTCTCATCTTCAGCCAGCTTTTGACCATCCTGAGCTTAAGGCCAGAAACCATTGGTATTTTTCTGTTTGATCCCCATTAAAAAATTAAATGCATTTTCCTTCAAAGATTGAAAAAAGATTTCTGTTTTGCAGGATCCACCTGAAAGGCCAAAAGGCAATGAGAGCACAGAGAAAGTGATTGAAAGCTTGCAGCTGTGGACTAATTCAGGAGAATCATGCCCAGAAGGAACTGTTCCAATTAGAAGAACAACAGAGAAAGATATATTAAGAGCAAGTTCTATCAAAAGATTTGGAAGAAAATTAAGAAGACATGTGAGGCGAGACTCAACCGGCGGTGGCCATGAGGTATGTGTGTGTGAGTTAGCACTGTAAAAAGGATAAAGGATATAGCCCAGAGCACGAGGCTTCCCATGATATTGAAATTGTTTCCGTGACTCGAACCTGTGACAATAGAGTAATCATATTATTACACTACATCCCTTAACACTTTTAAAACCTGAAAATGATCTCAGTTGCTTATATACTTCTTATGACAGCATGCAGTTCTGTTTGTAAATGGGGATCAATATTATGGAGCAGAGACCAGTCTCAGCGTGTGGGCGCCCCGTGTTACTGATGGATATGAGTTCAGTTTGTCACAAATATGGGTCATTTCTGGTTCATTTGGCAATGATTTGAACACCATTGAAGCTGGCTGGCAGGCATGTTCATGATAGCAAAAAAACAAAAACAAAATAAGTTCATTTGAGTTGGTTTAAATTACGCAGTCTCACAGTTTTGATTCATGTTTCTGCAGATTAGTCCAGAGTTATATGGAGATAATAATCCTAGATTCTTCACATATTGGACTGTGAGTCTTATTAAGTTCTGTTCTATTTCTATCTTCCCTTCAAATGAAAGCAAACATAAGAACAAGTTCTCATTGACTTATAATTTACAAATTACAGACTGATGCTTACCAAGCCACTGGATGCTACAACCTGCTCTGCTCTGGCTTTGTTCAAACCAACAATAAGATTGCAATTGGAGCAGCAATATCTCCAATATCCTCTTACAATGGCAGACAATTTGATATTGGCTTAATGATTTGGAAGGTGAGATAAAAAATTTACAACAATTTTACCGGAAAAAAAAAGGTTACTTCATTGTGATAAGTTGAGTCGTGAAAACAATTTCTTTGTAAAAAAAATAAAATAAGAGTAAGGTTGTGTACATATTGAATTATCTTTAGAACTCATAATATGAGAAGCCTCTTTCCGTCGGACCATCTTTTATTTTTATATAGAAAAAAGTTCTTTTAAATTTCTTGAGCACTAAGGTAGTTTTGTGGTTGGTTAGAGTCAATTTGAGAGTGTTATTAAACTAAAGCTTTTGAATTTATTATCAAATAATTTCAAATAATTTTAACTTTAAGAAAATACTATTTTAAGTACTGATAAACAGAAACTTAGTGACCTTCATAATTTGGTCCCTTTTGACAAAATCTTCAATGTCCATTATCCAATCTTAGTTTGGTTTAACAAAGTAGTTTTTAATTATAATTAAAAAAACAAATTGGTACACTGTTATGTTTGACATATGTTTTCTTGATTCTTTTCCCATTCTCAATATTAAAATGAAAGATACCTTTCATTTTCAATCTTCTCCTTTGTCAAAGGCTTCATTAAGCATTGGCTTCTGTTTTCCTTATTCTTTATTAAAGTAAGAGCTTTATTAATCTGACCCTTATTGGATTTGGAAACCTAGTGATAATGGAAAAATAGGGTTAATGTTACGTACATGATCTTCCTATATCCTACTTATAACGAGAGTCTTATATATTAGATACGCAATTTACGAAAACTCAACATGTTTACCCTTACGCTCCATAGCAGCAGGACAATGAAAATTAAAGCCCCATGGAGAAATCATCATAAAGACTTTTTATTTTCAAAAATAGTCTCCGCAGATTCTTTTTTTTCTTTTTAAACAAACCTTGGGGTTAATATGTCCCAAAAGGGATAAGGGATCAGTATGATAACTTCTGAAAACATGAAATCTTTATGTACATTATAGCAAAACCTTGGGGTCTATATGTACTTTTCCCTTTTTCATTTTGTAGACAAAAGTACTAAAATACAAATACATTATGGCAGGATCCAAAGCATGGACATTGGTGGCTACAATTGGGATCAGGACTATTAGTTGGATACTGGCCTGTATTTTTGTTCAG
Source organism: Zanthoxylum bungeanum (assembly GCA_019454045.1). Taxonomy (NCBI): domain Eukaryota; kingdom Viridiplantae; phylum Streptophyta; class Magnoliopsida; order Sapindales; family Rutaceae; genus Zanthoxylum; species Zanthoxylum bungeanum. The sequence goes on from SKCR01042535.1 coordinate 10,703, forward strand.
TCATTTGAGAAGCCATGGAAGCATGGTACAATTTGGAGGAGAAATTGTGAACTCTAGATCATCTGGTTCCACACATCTACAGAAATGGGCAGTGGCCATTTTGCTGAAGAAGGATTCAAAAGAACAGCCTATTTCAGAAATTTGCAAGTAGTGGACTGGGACAATAACTTGCTTCCTCTAACAAATCTTCACATCTTGGCTGATCATTCAACTTGTTATGATATAAGGCAAGGTAGAAACAATGTTTGGGGAACTTACTTTTATTATGGAGGCCCTGGTAGAAATAACAGATGTCCTAAAGAAAGGGTGACCCTAAGTTTTACAAGACCATAAATAAGTTTTTAAAATATATAATTCTTACCAATAAAATAGAGATATTTTGGCTTCTTTATTGCAATGGGTATAATTATTTTTTTTAGATTTGTAGCCTCTATTATTTGCCTCAATTTGGAGGTCCGACCACTTGTGTGGACCCCTCCACCTGAAGAAAATGCCAGTGTCAAATAAAAGATCAATTATTTTTTTGTTATTTTTTCTTTTTAGTGTTAACTCACTATCTGATTGGTTACCGATTCGAACCCTGAAAACAACCTCTTTATAAGAAAATAAGGTTAAAGTTACATATAACAAGACTTTCCTGCTTATAATGAGAATTTTATATATTGGATATGATTTTTTTTTTTTTTTTTTGGGTGAGTTGTGAAAATGTAAATATAGGGAGAATACAAATTGTTAATAACATAGGGTTGCGTGGACTGGTTTTGTCTCTTCTCATCTTTTGTTTTCAATATTTGCTCAAATTGGTATTGGTTTTTGTTTTTGCCACACTCGGATACAGCTTCATAAATCTTTCCTTCATAACAAGGCAACCCCAATGCAAATGATTACTTTTTATGCATTTGCATGTGGAGACCGAAAAAAATAAATTTTAAATCAAACCCGACCGCGGTTCGATTTCGGAATTGAACCGATAGTTCCGGTTATATTTAGTTCCGCTTCCTAGAATCCTTTATATAAATTAATTTATTTTATTGATATGGTTGGAAAATGTTGTTAAGAAATAACAATTAGAAAAATATTGAGGGGGTACATATGATACACCCACGGTGGTAACATTTTAGGAGTGGTTAGAGGAAGTCATTAAGCATCCAAATACATGTGATTATATAGTAGTCAATGCATCCAAAATGCATGTGATTATATAATAATCAAAGCTTACTTCCAAATGCATGTGAGTTAATAAGAAACCATGCATGTGATGTTATAGTAACTTGATTTCTCTTATATAAATAAGAGCATTATTTATTGAGTTAAACAATCAATTAAGTTTGATTAAGAGCATCTCTACAAGAAGAAAGATATGCAATTGTATTGTTAACTTAGGTTTATTTCAATTTATTTGTGAATAAATCTAGGACTAGTAATACATGTATGATTAGATCCTAAGAGAACAAATATGGAAAAACATTAGGGATAATTTTATGTAGGTGACTGATATGATGCAAAATGCTCAATACATCTTCCAAATCAAATAAAATGTGATCCCAAATTAAGGCCCTCATATTTATATATTATCAACCTGATTTATCTATTTGCCGAGACTAAAAACAAAGTAAGCCCATGTCAAACCTCACTAAAGGTTATTTTAATTTTTTTTTTATTATTTTAGGTATATTTAGTATTTTATATATCTTTTAATTAAATTAGATTTGAGCATCATAATTTTGCTTCATCTTAGGCCTCTGAATGTTTAGGATAGCCTTGATAATGTGTAATATTTATCTTAGGCTATGTGTACACAAGGGTCGGTCTTGATATCTTCAGAACCCAATACTATTTTTACAGTTGAGGTCTTTAGTTGTAATAAAATATTATAATAATAAAAACGGGTGACCATCCCATTATTACTAGTTATTTTATCCGTCTATAGCTGGAACCGCCCTATGTGTACAATTTAGAAAATATTGCATATGGTTGTTCAGGAACCTACTGTCTTATGATAACTGGAAATAAGTGTTGTAAATGTGAATTTTGATAGGGAATTACATGTTTTGAACTTAAAATAGTGTTGAAAACGCGCATGAACGCGCATGCACCGAAAGAAAGAAGTTGACAGCCACCAGCTTGAATGCAAAGCTGGCAAAGTGTCCAAGACGTGTGACACTGTTCGCGCGTCTTGGGCACTATAAATTAGAGCCCCAGGCCATTGTAATGCATCCCAAGATCCAGAGAGTAAACACAGAGAGTTGATAGTCTATTTTGAGAGTTTTTTTGTAAAGTTTCGTGTAAGCTTTGTAATTCTTTATTTGTGATATAAAGAAGAGTTTTCTCTCATTTCTCCTCTATTGTGTGTGTTTCATCACAACAAGTGGTATCAGGAGCTAAGGTTCCACGGTGGGATCCCTGTAGACAACAGAACTTGACGACGTTGTTCTAGGCTCGCGGCCTAGTTGGGAAGTACAAAATAACATGGAGTCGCCACCCGGTGTGAACCGGGACAAAGATTTAAGGCCGCACTCACCCCTCGCACGGGAAGACCTCAAACCGTTGGGTTCGGAATGGTCCCTTACTTATGTCATTGTGATGATATAATTTGTGCAATGAATCAACCAAGTCTACTCAATAATCATGCTCAAGGTTATTTAGATCTAATCATGTTCATCCAAATAACTCCACACAATGTAACACAACGAGCATATTAAACCATCAAATCAACATGTATAAATCATTACCCAAACACATCATAAACTAATAACATGCATAAAGAACAACCTAAATATGCTTTAACAAATAAATAACAAACTAAATTAAACCATGCTTTAAATAATCAACGAATAACCTAAAGACTATAACATGCTCAAATACAAATTTGGATAAGACGAGATACGTGTATCTTAAGTGGTACGTGGCATTGTATCCCGAGTGCAGACCATACTACCGTCCATTCAGAATCGGCTATGGAATTTACGTCCGGGTTTCCATCCGATATATCACAAAAGGGAATACACATCCCGCTCATCCAACAATCACATCATGCCTCAAACGACTCTCATGCGAGAATATTCAAATTAAATAAAATAAACAAAAGATAATGAATAAAAGGTGCCATCAGGTCTAACCTCTTTTGTCGTCCAAGAAAGAGCGTTACACGTCCGTTGAAAGGGTGAATGATCTGCAACTCTTTTGGTTCACTAACTCAACGTCTTTCCTCGCTGTTTTGCGGTTTGGGCTGCTGTCTTTGGTCCGTTTCACGGCTGTTTTGCTGCTATTTTTAAGGACACTATTTTGGTGTATTTGTTCACTGTTTGGGGACTGTTTTGGGGTAATTAAGGGACTGGTTTGTGCAGTTTTTTGGGACTATTTTGTGCAGATTTCGGGACAGTTCAGGTGTAGAATTGTCTAAGGGTAGTGGGCAGCGAGTGCAGGTTCGGCCAAGGGCGCAGGGGATGTGGGCGAGCAGGTTCGTGAGGTGAAGTGGGCTGTTTATGCGCCGAAGGCAATGGGTGGACTGAAGCGGTGAGGTGTGTAGATACGCTGTATGATGCGCTGATATGAAGCGGCAAGGTGTGGGCTATGTGTGCGCTGAATTTGTGAGTGCGTGAGGGCTATGTGGTGTTGAGGCTAATTGAGTATGGCAAGGCGTGGCTAGTTGAGGGCTGGCAACGTGTGTTTTGGCTTACGTGAGGTGAGGCAGGGCTGTGAGGGCTTGTGGCTTTGGTGAAGCGTGAACCGGCTGAATGGGTAATGAGGGACGTGAGCATTAATTGGATTTGTGCTTGTGGCAGCGTAAAGGCTTGGTGTGAAGGGCAGCATGAAGGCTTGATGTGAAGGGCAGCGTGAAGGAGCAAAGAGTTGGTAAGGGGCACAGCTATGTTTTGGGCTGATGAAGACGTGAAGGAGCTAGGGTTTATTAGGCTTGTTGTTATGCGTTGAACGTGAATGGTGCGTGGGTGATTAGGGTTTATTCTCTTTGTATTTTTGTAAGAGTGAGCCAGCCCGCCAGGGTTTGGATGCAGTGGCGGAGCCACTTGGTGCCCAGTGGGGGCAGTTGCCCCCGCTGGGCACCACTTTTTTTTTTTTTTTTTAAATTTCTAATATATATATATATATATATATATATATATATATATTATATATATATATATATATATATATTAGAAAATCTAAATAATTAAATAATACCCATAAATATATTATTTATTAATTTATTGAGTTGTATTTTTTTTTAATATAATATGTTGACTAAAGCCTAAATTAGTTGAAAAAATTCCAATACATTTATGCATCAATCTATTTTTCATTTTAAATCCACTCATTTATGTGTTTTCTATTTGCAAAAAAAAAAGAGAGGGGAGTCCATTACATTTAAATAAAAATAACTACTAATTTATACTTAGGTTTGGTTATTGATCTTCTAATTTATTAATATTTTTATAGTGATTCTTTAACTAAACCACATTGTGTTATAGTTGTTATGTGTAAAATATTCGCTTATTAATATAAATATAATTATTTTGTATATATTTAGTTGTTCAAAGCATAAATATTACATTTTAGCACGAGGTTTTTAATAATGTAATTAAAAAAGTGGTTAAAATTATAATAAATTAGCGGAAATTTAGTATATAATATACTACATAAATTTAAAATACATAATTTTAAAAATAAATTTTTAATTCAATTTTAAGAGTAAATTGGTATTTTTAGAAATTATTGATAAAAATATATTTCTAAAAAATTTTGGGTTAATTTATAAGTTTAAAAATTATGGGTTATTTCATAATTTTCAAAAATATAGGGATTATCTTGTAATTTTAAAAAATATGTATGAATTCGTTATATATTATTTTGGTTAGGAAAAAATTTCGCCCCCGCTGACAATAATTTCTGGATACGCCACTGTTTGGATGTGTGGGTTAAGGGTTCTTTTTATAGGCTAGGGAAGAGGATTTACCTTGTTGGGGAATGAATATGATTTGTGTATTAATTGGGGATATCTTTTAATTTAGTATGTGATAGGGAAAATCTTTTAATTTAAGGGAAGTGATTTGATTTTTTCTTTTTAGTTAAGGATATTATTTATTTAATTTAGGAATGTGATTTAATTAAATTAAGAATGTGTTTTATTTAAATTAGGAATTTAATTTAATTTAATTTCAAGTTCAATTTAATTGGTGAATGTGATTTAATTTAATTTAAGTTTAATTTTAATTGGTTTTAATTATTTAATTTGTGAGATTTGTTTTAAATATTTTAATTATTTAATTTGTGAGATGTGTTTTAATGGGTTTGGTGTGTTTTAAAACAGAGGTCCAACAAGCGAACCCGAAGCGAAACAAGTGAGTTAAATCTGACAAAATACTAATTCCCAACTTTACCCTTCCAACGTTCGTTTCCCGTGGCTTTCACAACTAAAGAGGTAGTGTCTCCATACGAGACTCATCATCGGGCTGATATGCAAAAATGTAATGCCGACAGTCGCCCCCACTTTGATAGGACTTGTGCAGTGTGTGACAATGACAATTCCTATCAAAGTACGTGCAATGCATTTTTACTTACCTGGCTCGCCAGTTGTCACCTGGTCTGCCTGCTGATTTGAACTGAGTTGATATGGTGGCGAGGTGCCTCGACCCCTGGGCTTTGTTCCCGAACCACCGAATGTGAACTGTGCTGATGATGCAGTGGGCCCTCGACCCTGGGACGCATCCCGGAACTGCAATTGATGTGTGGGCCCTCGACCCTGGGACACATCTTAAAAGTGATGATGAATGAATTCTTGGCTTGCCAACTGCCACCTGACTTGCTTGCTGTGCTGAGTTGATAATGCTAAACCCCGTACCTAGGGCGTCGCGGTTGCGTCTCCATACTTAGAGTGCCGCAGTGATGATGTTGGTTGTCTGGATGCTAACCCCGTACCTAGGGCGTCGCGGTTGCGTCTCCATACTTAGAGTGCCGCAGTGATGATGTTGGTTGTCTGGATGCTAACCCCGTACCTAGGGTGTCGCAGTGACGTCTCCGTACCTAGAGAGCCACAAATGTCTGAATAGTCCACATACCGTACTTGGCGTGCTAACCCTGTACCTAGGGCGTCGCTGTGGTCTGAATGCTAACCCCGTACCTAGGGTGTCGCAGTGACGTCTCCGTACCTAGAGAGCCATAAAATGTCTGAATAGTCCACATGCCGTACCTGGCGTGCTAACCCCGTACCTAGGGCGTCGCTGTGGTTTGAATGCTAACCCCGTACCTAGGGTGTCGCAGTAACGTCTCCGTACCTAGAGATCCACAAAATGTCTGAATAGTCCACATGCCGTACCTGGCGTGCTAACCCCGTACCTAAGGTGTCGCTGATAAGATGATGGTCCATTTCCGAACCGTGCTCCATTTTCGGAGTGCCATTTTCGGCGAGTGATGATATTATGGTCCATTTCCGAACCGTGCTCCATTTCCGGAGTGCCATTTCCGGCATGCTAAACCCCATTTTCGAGGCATCGCAGATATGATGATGGTCCATTTCCGAACCGTGCTCCATTTCCAGAGAGCCATTTTCGGCATGCTAAACCCCATTTCTGAGGCATCGCTGATATGATGATGGTCCATTTCCGAACCGTGCTCCATTTCCGGAGTGCCATTTTCGGCATGCTAAACCCTATTTCCGAGGCATCGTTGATATGATGATGGTCCATTTCCGAACCATTGCCGATGTGAGAGTGGTCCATCTATTTCTCGACCCTGGGATTCATTCCCAAAACTGCTGGTGAAGTGTGTAGGGGTTTTTAGGGGCATAATCCGGTAACTCAGCGGAAGCGGTGGAAAATCAAATTTTTCGATTTCAAAAATTTTTCTCGGATTAATTAAATAAACACATTTATTTAATTATCCAATAATTAAATTATGAAATAAAATTCAAATGAATCATATTCAAGTGAATTTACCGAAATGCCCTTACATTGGTATTTTGTCCATTTTAGTCCGAAATTGATCAAATCAATTTTGAATGATTCTAAATCATTTATAAGATGAACTTAGCATGTTCAAAACATCAAAACACCAAAAGCAACCAAATCACCGAATTTGACTCACTTGGCCGAATGCTCCCAATGGTGGGCAATTTGTGCATTTTGTCATTTCATGCATCAAAACACATCAAGATGTAATCCAATGAACATGAAACTTTATATGCATCATATACACACCCAAATGCACAACATATATGAAAATCCCCAAATTTGGAATTGGTCAAGAACCCTAATTTTTCAATTTCTTCAAATTGGACAAATTAGACCAAATTGGTTAAATCTAATACTTCAATCATGTTTCTTCCATACAATCAAAGTCTCAACACAATGAAACAACTCAAGATCAAATCTAGATCATCTAAGAGTGGGTCAACAACTCTAGATTAGCAACAAGGTTTCCAAAACCTTTAAATGAAAGCTTATAACTACAATAGTCACAATCTTCCTTCATCACACATGCTCAACACTTTCACCAAAACTTACATCATCAAAAACAAAAAGAATAAAGAAAGAAATAACCTAAGAACATCATATGTTAAAGCCTAGATCCTAAGGAACATTTTCCCTTCTAATAGCAAGTTGGAAAAACTTACTAAAATCCAAGCTTTCTTTGGTTTCTTCTTTCTTTCTCACAAGCTTTCTTTGGTTTCCATTAATGGAGTTTTATTTTAAAGTGTATTAGGTTAGATTGCAAATAAAATGAAAAACAATATATACTTGTAATATTTTACCCTTGGCCGAAATTGTCCAAGCATTTACAAGAAAAATCAATTTCAATTTCATTTGCAATTTCATTTAATCAACTTGCATAAATATCTTAATAACACTTTATTAGATATTTAATTAAGTCAACAAAGGCAACCAAAAAATATAACTCTTATATTTCTTAAGGTATTGGCCGAATTTAATAGAAAATAAAGAAAAAAGATATTTTTATTTTCAAACAATTTTGAACAAATATCTTAAGAAGTCAAAATCAATTTGACAACCTTTTCCTTTAATGTATAAGTCAACAATTACAACTTATAATCATTTCCTAACTTTATCATTTGGTGATATATTTATATTTTAATTATATTAATCATTTAACAATTAAATAATTAATTAAATACAAATATATCAAATATATGTATTATATTTACCTTAAATATCTCAAATACATATATTAATGATATATGTCAAATACCTTTATTTGACTATTTATTAATTGGTATTTAATAATATCATATATTAAATAAAAATACACATTAATTAGGAAATGACGATTCGGCCCGTTCGCATGTATTTTTCGTTTAACGATTAAACGATTTATAAATAATCATCATTATTCATAAATGTTGCTCTAGTGCTCTACGAGTATGTTTCATTATTGAGACTCTCTAGATTCAGGTATATCCGTCACGAAATCCAATTTCATGTCCATAATCTATCCACCCGTAGATTATGATGATCACGGATAAACTAGCTGAATCATACAGGTCGAGGTCATTGCATACGTATAATCCCTCCGTCACAGGTATCCAGATAATCCCAGAGATATAGATGTGAACGTCAAATCTCTATAGGTATTATCTCGTCGACGTATCTATTAGCAATCTCTAAATAACACTCGGAACTTACTTCCGATGTATACTGTGGCCACAGATTTAACAGACTGCTAAATATATATGGACTACCTATGCTCTGTACACAGAACTGACGGATCCTATCTTGACACACACAGGATATCCTGAGGATCGATCCACACCCAACGAACAGGCGGAGGTCTGATCTAAATAGATCGGTGACGTGACTGCCATCTAAGTGTGGAGGATGTCTCATACATCCACCGTGGTGTCTCAAGTCGAAGGACCACTATGCTACTCAACCCGAGAAGATTCTTATTGACGTTGGTGTACCATCCATTAAGAATCTTCGGTGAGCCGTTCAGTGTTTATCCATTATAAACACCTACACGTCTATACGAGTCTCCCTAGACTCATGGTTCATTGGGATAAACCATCGGACCAAGTCTCGATATACGACATGTACTGGTCTCAACGGATTTGACTAACCGACCCGTGTTAGCAAATCTTGACTAGGAACTATGTTTGATAATATTCAAATAGCAGTGACACTTCCCAATGTCAATTACAAACTAACTTTGTAATTGTGTACTGCATTATATATTATCGGAACTTTGTCTAATATATACATATCACTAAACCACATTTAGTTTCAATCTAATCGTAATCAGATCGAATACGTATATAAGAACAAGAGGTGCAACCATAAATAAGTAATATTATGGAATAAGGGGATGTTCATATTCATGAATCAGACATAAATACGGCCCGGATTGGCGCTCTGAGCACCAACCCCAACAAAATGGGCCTCGGCCCTGGGATTCATTCCCTGGATTAAATTCTGACGATGTGGGCCTCGGCCCTGGGATTCATTCCCTGGATTCATTCCAAAATTCTGACGATGTGGCCCTCGGCCCTGGGATTCATTCCCAAGCTTTGCTGATGTGGGCCTCGGCCCTGGGATTCGTTCCTTGGATTCATTCCAAAATTCTGCTGATGTGGGTCTCGGCCCTGGGATTCATTCCAAAACTCTGCTGATGTGGGCCTCGGCCCTGGGATTCATTCCCTGGATTCATTCCAAAATTCTGTTGATGTGGGCCTCGACCATGAGATTCATTCCCTGGATTCATTCCAAAACTCTACTGATGTGGGCCTCGGCCCTGGGATTCGTTCCTTGGATTTATTCCAAAATTCTGCTGATATGGGCCTCGGCCCTGGGATTCATTCCAAAATTCTGCTGATATGGGCCTCGGTCCTGGGATTCATTCCCTGGATTCATTCCAAATTCTGATGATGTGGGCCTCGGCCCTGGAATTCATTCCCTGGATTCATTCCAAAACTCTACTGATGTGTCTCTATACCCGAAGTGTCGTACCTGGAAAACTGATCTGATGTAATGTGGGCCTCGCCCCCAGAATGCCATAACCTGCAGAACTGATCTGATGTAATGTGGGCCTTGCCCCCAGAATTCCATACCCGGCAGAACTGATATGATGTAATATGGGCCTCGCCCCTAGGATGCCATATCCGGTAGAAACTAATATTGATGCCAATGATGTGGGCCTCGCCCTCAGATGATGCTGATGTGGGCCTCTGCCTTGGGACGCATCCCCAAAACTGATACTGATGATGTGTGGGCCTCAACCCTGAACTGATACTGATAATGATGTGGGCCTCGCCCCCAGACTGGTACTGATGTGGGCCTTGCCCCAAACTGATATGTGCTTCGCCCCAAGCTGATACTAATGTATGGACCTCGGCCCTGAGACTCATCCCTACTGATACTGATGTGATGGTTCATTCCTGAACCGTGTTGTGAGGTGGTCCATTCCTGAACCGTGCTGAATGTGGGATTTATTCCCTGGGCTTCATTCCTGAAACTGGTGATAATATGGGCCTCGACCCTGAGTTGGTACTGATGTGGGCCTCGCCCCAAACTGATACTGATGTGGGCCTCGCCCCCAGACTGAAATTGATGTGGACCTCATCCCAAAACTGATACTGATGTGGGCTTCGCCCCAAACTGATATGGGCCGCGCCCCAAGCTGATACTGTTGTGGGCCTCAACCCCGGGACTCATCCCCAAACGAATACTGATATGGGCCTCGACCCCAAACTGAAACTGATGTGGGCCTCGCCCCCATACAGACACTGATGTGGGCCTCGCCCCTAGACTGATACTGACGTGGGCCTCACCCTAAAACTGATACTGATATGGGCCTCAACCCTGGGACTCATCCCCAAAACTATTACTCATATGTTGCTGATTCTGGTTGGCTTGTCTTTGCCGCTTTCTCTTTTTCATCTTTGAAACCTGTGAAAGCAAAACGAAACAAACACAAAAAAGAATGCAAAAATACGTTACGTGTATGCATGCATGCATGAATTTCCTATTTTGTTGGGTTAGGTCTTCCACCAGTTCTCCAGGTGACTGCTCAGTCTTCTCAGTGGTCTCATGACTCAATATCTTGTTATGTCCTTGATTCACGGTGTGGTAGACTGGTCACCCCAGTCTTGGTTTAGCTTTCTGCTCTCCGCTGTTTGTATTTGGTCAAGATGAACCATATGGTGGGGCCTTTTATACCATCACACTATATTACATGCTATGAAATAGTCCACATAGTTATACATATTATTGTCCTCAAGGAATGCCCAGTAATGAAACCAGAGAACCTTCAAAACATTCGATGCAACTCGAATCCAAGTCTTTGAATAAATGATCTAAGCCAGACTCACAGTGTGTGTGCGCAAAGGTTCTTTCACAGCTTAATCCTTAGGTAAGCTAACTCGATGATTTCATTTCAAAAATCGGGATCGATGGGTCAAACTAACCTAGATGTCTCGATTATGCCTGCAGTTGCTTTTCTGTGCTCAGCGTGGTATGGTTTTCTTTCTTCTTTTTTTTTTTCTCTCTCTTTTTTCTTTTCATTTTGAACTTTTTTTTCATTTTTTTTTCAACACACCTACCCTTTAAGGTAGCATTTCTCCTCATGGTTGTCCTAATACTCGCCCATGGTAGCTTCACGCTTATCGGTTATAGGTGGTTCAATTCTTTTCTTTAGAGACTTTTCTTTTATTTTCAGCCATAACACACATCATAACTAGGGATGGCAGTGGGTAGGGTATGGTGCGGGTTTGCCATTACCAAACCCGCACCCGCATATGTAAATAAATTACCAAACCCGCACTATACCCGTTGCGGGTTTTAATTTTCATTACCAAACCCGCACCGCATATAAAAATAAATTACCAAACCCGCATTGGTACCCAACGGATTTTTTGCGGGTTTTTAAAATATTGAATTACTTTGTGTTTTAATAATATAATTTTTTTAATTAAATAATTTATTTTTAATTGCTAGCTGTAGTTTTCACATTTATTTTTCATTTGACATATACAACATACTATGTATGTATATACAGTACATATATAACATAATGTATGAAAAACTCGGTATCATATGTCTATTTTTTCATATAAACATAATTAAAACGAGTTCTTCCCTTCATAATTATAATGATCTAAGTTAGCCAACTCAATCGACAATAAGCTAAAAAGTAATCACCAACTTTTGGTCATATTTTTTATGCTAAGTGTAATGAAAGTGGTGCTTACAAGGCTCAAGTGGTGTAAGTGTAATGAAGAAGCATGAAAGCTACTGAAGTTGCAACAAATACTAGCTTATTTTGCTCCTTTCCCGTTTCTGATCATTTGACATTAATCCAAATTTTTGTATTATAATTTTATTAACAAGTGTGATTAAAAAAAACAATAATAGTCATGCAAAAAATCTTCAGTTGGGCAGGTTGCGGGCTGCGGCTGAGTGGGAGTGTGGAACTGTGGATTAGTGTTTTAGGTTTAGGTTTTGTTAGTTGTTTTTATATGAAGGTTTTTTTATATTGTCCTAAAAATATTAATTAATAAAAATAATATTGCGGGTATGCGGATACCCGCAGTGGATACCCGCATTTTTTTCTTAAATACCAAACCCGCACCGCACCCGCAGCGGGTTCTGCTTTAAATTACCAAACCCGCACCGCACCCACTAATATATTTACCAAATCCTACCCATTGCGGGCGGGTTTTTGCGGGTTTGCGGGTTTGTGGGTAAAATTGCCATCCCTAATCATAACATAAGCAAATCAAGATAGACATCTGATGAGTGGTATTTATACCACTATTTCTTACTCATTTGACCTAATGTTTTGTATTATTTCTCGAGTTTTGTGAACGTTTTGATGTGTTTTGTTGTTATTTTGCAGATAAATAAAGTTTGGACAGCACTGGAGGCAATTTGGGACAAAACCGGAGAAAAATGCACCAACTGGGATATTTATGTCTTCGGCGCGTCGCGACGCTGGAGCTTTGCGCGCCGCGACGCTCAACGTGCGCCGGTTTTGCTAAAATGCGCCGGGGTCAACGGGGTCAACCATTTGAAAAGTTTGACTTTGCTAACGTGCGCCGTGCCACGTGTCACCATCACAGAAGACTTGCTAACGTGCGCTGCCACGTGTCATCATCTCAACGGTGCCGACAATCATCATCTATGCTATCGTGCGCCGTGCCACGTGTCAACATCTCAAAGGCCTTGCTAAAATGCGCCAATGCCACGTGTCATGATCACGCGCTGCCGACAATCTCGCCTCAGAGTGACGTAAGGGTGTTTTAACACCTAGTGCCCTAAAACCAACTGGTTTGGGAGTCATTGACCCAAAGCTCGCTACATGGATCAAAGATTCTGCAAAAATATATAATATATGAAGTCTGAGTAATTAAGTTCGTAGGGGTGTCTTAACACCTGGTGCCCTAAAGCCAACTGGTTTGGGAGCCACCGACCCAAAGCTCGCTACATAGACGGAAGGTATTGTATATAAATAAAAAATAGAGAAAAAATCAAAGAAAAAATCAGAAAAATCAGAAAAATTATTCCATTGCTAAAAAAAGGTGTGAAATCTGATAGAACTTTAGGACAAAAATATTACTCTCTTATCAACTGCACTTATGACTGTTGTGGGCAAAAATGAGTTGATTAATATTTTGTTGGCTGTATATATGGAGAATGGTAAAAATAATCGGAGAATTTATTTATTCAGTAATTTAGAAAGAAACAAAACAACTAGTAACTTGGAGTAGAATTTTCACCTGATTAGTCACTAACTTTCTTTATTAGCTTTTCGCTTGTCTTTTTGCTTTTGTGTGCATTAGTTTTACTATCTTTTTACTTTTGTAAAATGTTTGTGGGTATCATTGCTGTAAACCCTCACGAGACTACACTCGTCCACTAGGGACACCTAGGGGTTTAAAGGCTTGTTGCATATGCTAAATGCAACCGTGATCCCTACGAAAGTGGCTTAGTTAAAGTTTATTTTCATGTTATTTTATTTTCTGTTTTGCTCGAGGACTAGCAAAATGTTAGGTTTGGGGGTGTGATGAGTGGTATTTATACCACTATTTCTTACTCATTTGACCTAATGTTTTGTATTATTTCTCGAGTTTTGTGAACGTTTCGATGTGTTTTGTTGTTATTTTGCAGATAAATAAAGTTTGGACAGCACTGGAGGCAATTTGGGACAAAACCGGAGAAAAATGCACCAACTGGGATATTTATGTCTTCGGCGAGTCGCGACGCTGGAGCTTTGCGCGCCGCGACGTTCAACGTGCGCCGGTTTTTCTAAAATGCGCCGGGGTCAACGGGGTCAACAATTTGAAAAGTTTGACTTTACTAACGTGCGCCGTGCCACGTGTCACCATCACAGAAGACTTGCTAACGTGCGCTGCCACGTGTCATCATCTCAACGGTGCCGACAATCATCATCTATGCTATCGTGCGCCGTGCCACGTGTCAACATCTCAACGGCCTTGCTAAAATGCGCCAATGCCACGTGTCATGATCACGCGCTGCCGACAATCTCGCCTTAGAGTGACGTAAGCAATGACGTCATGAACAGTGCCACGTCAGCGGATCAGATCTGAGTCAACGAACCAGCAAGTGACACGTGTCACTGTAGCTGGCGTCGCGATGCGTAACCCTTTATCGTCGCGACGCCCAGACCCCATCGACGCCTATAAATTGAGCTCGAGATTTCAGAATTCAGGTACCATCCTCTCTCTTCAAATCCTTCTAAAGAGAGAGTTTCTCTCTCTAGAACTCTTTAAGTTTTTACTTTTTTTTAGTTTTGTAAATAATTTTTAATTACTTTTTGTAATAATAGTAATTTTTTTTTACTTTTTACTTTCTTTTACAGTTTTTACTATTTACTTTTTACTTTTTACAGTTTTTACTATTTACCGTGATGAGGTAATTCCTTATGTTCGGGTGAAAGGTAATTTCTTTTACTATTACTATTTAGATTAATCTCCCTTAAAAATAATATATTTACTATTTAAATTGGACTTAATCAGGATACCGCCAGATTGGTCGGTTGGTAATAAAACATATATTCCGCCTTTATGGCTGGTTATTTTGGTTCCGCCTTTATGGCTGGTTATTTTGGTTCCCCCTTTATGGCTGGTTATTTTGGTTCCGCCTTTATGGCTGGTTATTTTGGTTCCGCCTATATGGCTGGTAATAATCACAAGTTTATATATTATTTTAATGGGAGATATCTAAATAAGTAGTAGTAGAAATAATTCCTTTTACCTTAACATTTTATTTTATTTTACTTTTCAGTATTTTTATTTTATGTCTTTTATTTTAATGTTTTTATTAGTCCTAGTTATGTGTTAGTTATCTAGGGGTTGTGATGACTTTTAATACCACTAGTTTATAAGGGATTATTTTATAGTTTGGGTAATTTATAGGTTTACTTATTAAGTCTTAAGCTTAATGCTTCTTATTGTCTGATCACCAATAAGATTGATATGGTAAATCTAAAATGAACTAGACATAGGGATTTTAGGTTTCAGCCTTAGACTTAATAGCCCACGATCTTCCTTGAGGATAGATAACCCTTTAATAGATTTCCTTACAGGATAGGAATATACCTGTTGGGCGGGGGTAGCCATAATTGGAACTTAGACTTAATGAATCCAGGTAATGTGGTTGACATAGGAATATGATTCAATTGGGTTATACTGGGTATTTGTAATTGACCATCGGAAGAGGCTTTTACATAATTTAGTGTTCCAGGTTAGTAAACTGATTTATTATACAAACATAAAATAATCACTTCATCTTTTAATTGATATCAAAAGAAATCACAACCTTAAGAACTTTGTGTCTTTTATTTTCCTTAGTATTTTCTTTTATCTTTTTATTTATTTATTTAGCAAATCTTCAATCAACCAAATCAATCAAGCAATCAATTCCATTTTTCCTTTAATTAGATATTTGTAAATAAATAGATTCAACAATTAATAACAACAGTAGGAATTAAGTCCTCGTGGGATCGATATTTTTATACTACTTGAACGATACGTGCGCTTGCGTTATACGTGTGTGTTTACGCCGGTCAAGTTTTTTGGTGGAGATGCGGGGTATTAAGTCTGTAAGTGTGTTTTAACACCTAGTGCCCTAAAACCAACTGGTTTGGGAGTCATTGACCCAAAGCTCGCTACATGGATCAAAATTGCTGCAAAAATATAAATATCTGAAGTCTGAGTAATTAAGTTCGTAGGGGTGTCTTAACACCTGGTGCCCTAAAGCCAACTGGTTTGGGAGCCACCGACCCAAAGCTCGCTACATAGACGGAAGGTATTGTATATAAATAAAAAATAGAGAAAAAATCAAAGAAAAATCAGAAAAATCAGAAAAATTATTCCATTGCTAAAAAAAGGTGTGAAATCTGATAGAACTTTAGGACAAAAATATTACTCTCTTATCAACTGCACTTATGACTGTTGTGGGCAAAAATGAGTTGATTAATATTTTGTTGGCTGTATATATGGAGAATGGTAAAAATAATCGGAGAATTATTTATTCAGTAATTTAGAAAGAAACAAAACAACTAGTAACTTGGAGTAGAATTTTCACCTGATTAGTCACTAACTTTCTTATTAGCTTTTCGCTTGTCTTTTTGCTTTTGTGTGCATTAGTTTTACTAATTTTTACTTTTGTAAAATGTTTGTGGGTATCATTGCTGTAAACCCTCACGAGACTACACTCGTCCACTAGGGACACCTAGGGGTTTAAAGGCTTGTTGCATATGCTAAATGCAACCGTGATCCCTACGAAAGTGGCTTAGTTAAAGTTTATTTTCATGTTATTTTATTTTCTGTTTTGCTCGAGGACTAGCAAAATGTTAGGTTTGGGGGTGTGATGAGTGGTATTTATACCACTATTTCTTACTCATTTGACCTAATGTTTTGTATTATTTCTCGAGTTTTGTGAACGTTTCGATGTGTTTTGTTGTTATTTTGCAGATAAATAAAGTTTGGACAGCACTGGAGGCAATTTGGGACAAAATCGGAGAAAAATGCACCAACTGGGATATTTATGTCTTCGGCGAGTCGCGACGCTGGAGCTTTGCGCGCCGCGACGTTCAACGTGCGCCGGTTTTGCTAAAATGCGCCGGGGTCAACGGGGTCAACAATTTGAAAAGTTTGACTTTACTAACGTGCGCCGTGCCACGTGTCACCATCACAGAAGACTTGCTAACGTGCGCTGCCACGTGTCATCATCTCAACGGTGCCGACAATCATCATCTATGCTATCGTGCGCCGTGCCACGTGTCAACATCTCAACGGCCTTGCTAAAATGCGCCAATGCCACGTGTCATGATCACGCGCTGCCGACAATCTCGCCTTAGAGTGACGTAAGCAATGACGTCATGAACAGTGCCACGTCAGCGGATCAGATCTGAGTCAACGAACCAGCAAGTGACACGTGTCACTGTAGCTGGCGTCGCGACGCGTAACCCTTTATCGTCGCGACGCCCAGACCCCATCGACGCCTATAAATTGAGCTCGAGATTTCAGAATTCAGGTACCATCCTCTCTCTTCAAATCCTTCTAAAGAGAGAGTTTCTCTCTCTAGAACTCTTTAAGTTTTTACTTTTTTTTAGTTTTGTAAATAATTTTTAATTACTTTTGTAATAATAGTAATTTTATTTTACTTTTTACTTTCTTTTACAGTTTTTACTATTTACTTTTTACTTTTTACAGTTTTTACTATTTACCGTGATGAGGTAATTTCCTTATGTTCGGGTGAAAGGTAATTTCTTTTACTATTACTATTTAGATTAATCTCCCTTAAAAAAATATATTTACTATTTAAATTGGACTTAATCAGGATACCGCCAGATTGGTCGGTTGGTAATAAAACATATATTCCGCCTTTATGGCTGGTTATTTTGGTTCCGCCTTTATGGCTGGTTATTTTGGTTCCGCCTTTATGGCTGGTTATTTTGGTTCCGCCTTTATGGCTGGTTATTTTGGTTCCGCCTATATGGCTGGTAATAATCACAAGTTTATATATTATTTTAATGGGAGATATCTAAATAAGTAGTAGTAGAAATAATTCCTTTTACCTTAACATTTTATTTTATTTTACTTTTCAGTATTTTTATTTTATGTCTTTTATTTTAATGTTTTTATTAGTCCTAGTTATGTGTTAGTTATCTAGGGGTTGTGATGACTTTTAATACCACTAGTTTATAAGGGATTATTTTATAGTTTGGGTAATTTATAGGTTTACTTATTAAGTCTTAAGCTTAATGCTTCTTATTGTCTGATCACCAATAAGATTGATATGGTAAATCTAAAATGAACTAGACATAGGGATTTTAGGTTTCAGCCTTAGACTTAATAGCCCACGATCTTCCTTGAGGATAGATAACCCTTTAATAGATTTCCTTACAGGATAGGAATATACCTGTTGGGCGGGGGTAGCCATAATTGGAACTTAGACTTAATGAATCCAGGTAATGTGGTTGACATAGGAATATGATTCAATTGGGTTATACTGGGTATTTGTAATTGACCATCGGAAGAGGCTTTTACATAATTTAGTGTTCCAGGTTAGTAAACTGATTTATTATACAAACATAAAATAATCACTTCATCTTTTAATTGATATCAAAAGAAATCACAACCTTAAGAACTTTGTGTCTTTTATTTTCCTTAGTATTTTCTTTTATCTTTTTATTTATTTATTTAGCAAATCTTCAATCAACCAAATCAATCAAGCAATCAATTCCATTTTTCCTTTAATTAGATATTTGTAAATAAATAGATTCAACAATTAATAACAACAGTAGGAATTAAGTCCTCGTGGGATCGATATTTTTATACTACTTGAACGATACGTGCGCTTGCGTTATACGTGTGTGTTTACGCCGGTCAAGTTTTTTGGTGGAGATGCGGGTTATTAAGCCTGTAAGTGTGTTTTAACACCTAGTGCCCTAAAACCAACTGGTTTGGGAGTCATTGACCCAAAGCTCGCTACATGGATCAAAAGTGCTGCAAAAATATAAATATCTGAAGTCTGAGTAATTAAGTTCGTAGGGGTGTCTTAACACCTGGTGCCCTAAAGCCAACTGGTTTGGGAGCCACCGACCCAAAGCTCGCTACATAGACGGAATGTATTGTATATAAATAAAAAATAGAAAAAAAAATCAGAAAAATCAGAAAAATTATTCCATTGCTAAAAAAAGGTGTGAAATCTGATAGAACTTTAGGACAAAAATATTACTCTCTTATCAACTACACTTATGACTGTTGTGGGCAAAAATGAGTTGATTAATATTTTGTTGGCTGTATATATGGAGAATGGTAAAAATAATCGGAGAATTTATTTATTCAGTAATTTAGAAAGAAACAAAACAACTAGTAACTTGGAGTAGAATTTTCACCTGATTAGTCACTAACTTTCTTTATTCTCTTTTCGCTTGTCTTTTTGCTTTTGTGTGCATTAGTTTTACTATCTTTTTACTTTTGTAAAATGTTTGTGGGTATCATTGCTGTAAACCCTCACGAGACTACACTCGTCCACTAGGGACACCTAGGGGTTTAAAGGCTTGTTGCATATGCTAAATGCAACCGTGATCCCTACGAAAGTGGCTTAGTTAAAGTTTATTTTCATGTTATTTTATTTTCTGTTTTGCTCGAGGACTAGCAAAATGTTAGGTTTGGAGGTGTGATGAGTGGTATTTATACCACTATTTCTTACTCATTTGACCTAATGTTTTGTATTATTTCTCGAGTTTTGTGAACGTTTTGATGTGTTTTGTTGTTATTTTGCAGATAAATAAAGTTTGGACAGCACTGGAGGCAATTTGGGACAAAACCGGAGAAAAATGCACCAACTGGGATATTTATGTCTTCGGCGCGTCGCGACGCTGGAGCTTTGCGCGCCGCGACGCTCAACGTGCGCCGGTTTTGCTAAAATGCGCCGGGGTCAACAATTTGAAAAGTTTGACTTTGCTAACGTGCGTCGTGCCACGTGTCACCATCACAGAAGACTTGCTAACGTGCGCTGCCACGTGTCATCATCTCAACGGTGCCGACAATCATCATCTATGCTATCGTGTGCCGTGCCACGTGTCAACATCTCAACGGCCTTGCTAAAATGCGCCAATGCCACGTGTCATGATCACGCGCTGCCGACAATCTCGCCTTAGAGTGACGTAAGCAATGACGTCATGAACAGTGCCACGTCAGCGGATCAGATCTGAGTCAACGAACCAGCAAGTGACACGTATCACTGTAGCTGGAGTCGCGACGCGTAACCCTTTAGCGTCGCGACGCCCAGACCCCATCGACGCCTATAAATTGAGCTCGAGATTTCAGAATTCAGGTACCATCCTCTCTCTTCAAATCCTTCTAAAGAGAGAGTTTCTCTCTCTAGAACTCTTTAAGTTTTTACTTTTTTTTTAGTTTTGTAAATAATTTTTAATTACTTTTTGTAATAATAGTAATTTTATTTTTACTTTTTACTTTCTTTTACAGTTTTTACTATTTACTATTTACTTTTTACAGTTTTTACTATTTACCGTGATGAGGTAATTTCCTTATGTTCGGGTGAAAGGTAATTTCTTTTACTATTACTATTTAGATTAATCTCCCTTAAAAATAATATATTTACTATTTAAATTGGACTTAATCAGGATACCGCCAGATTGGTCGGTTGGTAATAAAACATATATTCCGCCTTTATGGCTGGTTATTTTGGTTCCGCCTTTATGGCTGGTTATTTTGGTTCCGCCTTTATGGCTGGTTATTTTGGTTCCGCCTTTATTGCTGGTTATTTTGGTTCCGCCTATATGGCTGGTAATAATCACAAGTTTATATATTATTTTAATGGGAGATATCTAAATAAGTAGTAGTAGAAATAATTCCTTTTACCTTAACATTTTATTTTATTTTTACTTTTCAGTATTTTTATTTTATGTCTTTTATTTTAATGTTTTTATTAGTCTTTGTTATGTGTTAGTTATCTAGGGGTTGTGATGACTTTTAATATCACTAGTTTATAAGGGATTATTTTATAGTTTGGGTAATTTATAGGTTTACTTATTAAGTCTTAAGCTTAATGCTTCTTATTGTCTGATCACCAATAAGATTGATATGGTAAATCTAAAATGAACTAGACATAGGGATTTTAGGTTTCAGCCTTAGACTTAATAGCCCACGATCTTCCTTGAGGATAGATAACCCTTTAATAGATTTCCTTACAGGATAGGAATATACCTGTTGGGCGGGGGTAGCCATAATTGGAACTTAGACTTAATGAATCCAGGTAATGTGGTTGACATAGGAATATGGTTCAATTGGGTTATACTGGGTATTTGTAATTGACCATCGGAAGAGGCTTTTACATAATTTAGTGTTCCAGGTTAGTAAACTGATTTATTATACAAACATAAAATAATCACTTCATCTTTTAATTGATATCAAAAGAAATCACAACCTTAAGAACTTTGTGTCTTTTATTTTCCTTAGTATTTTCTTTTATCTTTTTATTTATTTATTTAGCAAATCTTCAATCAACCAAATCAATCAAGCAATCAATTCCATTTTTCCTTTAATTAGATATTTGTAAATAAATAGATTCAACAATTAATAACAACAGTAGGAATTAAGTCCTCGTGGGATCGATATTTTTATACTACTTGAACGATACGTGCGCTTGCGTTATACGTGTGTGTTTACGCCGGTCAACATCTAAGTAAACGGTCATTCACCGACCTACAATTTCTTCAACTAGTCGCCTTGCTAACTACTCAGGTTTTCACCGCTAAGAACCTATAGTGAATTGCTTACGAGTCTAACGTAGATCAATAACTCAAAGTATCAGATAAAAGCACATCAAGAGTTTATCGTGTCTAAGATTTCACCCTAAAGCAATCAATATCATCATCGAACTTATATCTAACTATCAAGGACTAAAAACAAACAATTTTTTTTTTTTTTTTTTTCTCTCTTTTCTTTTTTTTTTTTTTTTTTTTTTTTCTTTTTTTCTTTTTTTCCTTTTTTTTGGGCCCACCATGGTCTTTCTATCATTGCCGTAAGATTTTCTGTTCCTCAGTTTCATTTTCCCCGATATCCACATTTGCTAAACTCTTCTTGACAAGTCTTCTTTTATCCCTAACCCAACGGATATCTATGATGGCTTTTAAGACATAGAGGTTAACATGATGCATGTATGCATGAGATGCACGTGATGTATGAGACATAATATGCATGGGGTTATCAAAAGCATAAAGGGTGGCCCCTATAGGTCATACAACTATGGTTCACATGTGGGTTTACAGGAGTGTGGACAAAGGCTCTCGTTTGACGAAGGATTACCCACAACTAGGACTCCCCACTCAAGGGTTCAAGTGACCAAGTGAGTGCACCTTTTTTATACCTTACGGTACGTGCCAACGAGTTATGGTGTGTGTTGTAGATTCCCCAGAGGGAGGGTGGAGCGAGGCTCTCTTAAGTACCCAAGCCCCTTAGGCTCTTATCGCTTGGTGTCAGGAATAAACAACGAGTCCTCCAAACTAGTCTGTCACAACGAGCTATAAGTGATGATTTATCTAGGTGCCTTCACAGCTTTTCCCCGAAGGGTAGTGAGTGAAGGAAGACACCCAACCATCACCTAGCTTCAACAAAGCCTTTGATTAACCCCCTCAACTCCCTATAGAAATGGTCAACTAATGCACAAATTATACACATCACAAGACATGATTTCGAGGCCGATTCAAAATATCCCCAGTGGAGTCGCCAGACTGTAGACAACAAAACTTGACGACGCTGTTCTAGGCTCGCGGCCTAGTTGGGAAGTACGAAATAACATGGAGTCGCCACCCGGTGTGAACCGGGACAAAGATTTAAGGCCGCACTCACCCATCGCAAGGGAAGACCTCAAACCGTTGGGTTCAGAATGGTCCCTTACTTATGTCACTTGTGATGATATAATTTGTGCAATGAATCAACCAAGTCTACTCAATAATCATGCTCAAGGTTATTTAGATCTAATCATGCTTTCATCCAAATAACTCCACACAATGTAACACAACGATCATATTAAACCATCAAATCAACATGTATAAATCATTACCCAAACACATCATAAACTAATAACATGCATAAAGAACAACCTAAATATGCTTTAACAAATAAATAACAAACTAAAGTAAACCATGCTTTAAATAATCAACGAATAACCTAAAGACTATAACATGCTCAAATACAAATTTGGATAAGACGAGATACGTGTATCTTAAGTGGTACGTGGCATTGTATCCCGAGTGCAGACCATACTACCGTCCATTCAGAATCGGCTATGGAATTTACGTCCGGGTTTCCATCCGATATACCACAAAAGGGAATACACATCCCGCTCATCCAACAATCACATCATGCCTCAAACGACTCTCATGCGATAATATTCAAATTAAATAAAATAAACGAAAGATAATGAATAAAAGGTGCCCTCAGGTCTAACCTCTTTTGTCGTCCAAGAAAGGGCGTTACACGTCCGTTGAAAGGGTGAATGATCTGCAACTCTTTTGGTTCACTAACTCAACGTCTTTCCTCGCTGTTTTGCGGTTTGGGCTGCTGTCTTTGGTCCGTTTCACGGCTGTTTTGCTGCTATTTTTAAGGACACTATTTTGGTGTATTTGTTCACTGTTTGGGGACTGTTTTGGGGTAATTAAGGGACTGGTTTGTGCAGTTTTTTGGGACTGTTTTGTGTAGATTTTGGGACAGTTCAGGTGCAGAATTATCTAAGGGTAGTGGGCAGCGAGTGCAGGTTCGGCCAAGGGCGCAGGGGATGTGGGCGAGCAGGTGCGTGAGGTGAAGTGGGCTGTTTATGCGCTGAAGGCAATGGGTGGACTGAAGCGGTGAGGTGTGTAGATGCGCTGATATGAAGCGGCAAGGTGTGGGCTATATGTGCGCTGAATTTGTGAGTGCGTGAGGGCTATGTGGTGTTGAGGCTAATTGAGTATGGCAAGGCGTGGCTAATTGAGGGCTGGCAACATGTGTTTTGGCTTACGTGAGGTGAGGCATGGCTGTGAGGGCTTGTGGCTTTTAGGTGAAGCGTGAACTGGCTGAATGGGTAATGAGGGACGTGAGCATTAATTGGATTTGTGCTTGTGGCAGGCGTAAAGGCTTGGTGTGAAGGGCAGCATGAAGGCTTGATGTGAAGGGCAGCGTGAAAGAGCAAAGAGTGGGTAAGGGGCACAACTGCGTTTTGGGCTGATGAAGACGTGAATGAGCTAGGGTTTATTAGGCTTGTGGTTTTGCGTTGAACGTGAAGGGTGCGTGGGTGATTATGGTTTATTCTCTTTGTATTTTTGTAAGAGTGAGCCAGCCCGCCAGGGTTTGGATGTGTGGGTTAAGGGTTCTTTTTATAAGCTAGGGGAGGGGATTTACCTTGTTAGGGAAGGAATATGATTTGTGTATTAATTGGGGATATCTTTTAATTTAGTATGTGATAGGGAAAATCTTTTAATTTAAGGGAAGTGATTTGATTTTTTCTTTTTAGTTAAGGATATTATTTATTTAATTTAGGAAGGTGATTTAATTAAATTAAGAATGTGTTTTATTTAAATTAGGAATTTAATTTAATTTAATTTCAAGTTCAATTTAATTGGTGAATGTGATTTAATTTAATTTAAGTTTAATTTTAATTGGTTTTAATTATTTAATTTGTGAGATTTGTTTAAATATTTTAATTATTTAATTTGTGAGATGTGTTTTAATGGGTTTGGTGTGTTTTAAAACAGAGGTCCAACAAGCGAACCCGAAGCGAAATAAGCGAGTTAAATCTGACAAAATACTAATTCCCAACTTTACCCTTCCAACGTTCGTTTCCCGCGGCTTTCAAAATTAAAGAGGTAGTGTCTTCATACGAGACTCATCATCGGGCTGATATGCAAAAATGCAATGCCTACAATCCCGAAACTCGGAAACAGAGGTTCGGTTCGGAAAATCGGTTCCGACAATAGTTGTCAAAAATCAATTTTGAGCATACTATCGGATTTTTCACGGAGAGACGAGCACGGTGGTAATTTCTGGCGACCAAACGGAGGCCTGAGGACGCCGCACGCGTGCCACGCGCCGATCAGAGAACAGGTCACGCGCCCACCACACGCACATGCGCCGCACGCGTTGAAGGTTGAAGACGATACACGTCAGCCGCCACGTGTCGCCCAGTCAGTGCCCAGTCAGCGCCAGTCAGCGCACAGTCAGCGCCCAGTCAGCGCACAGTCAGCAGCCAAGTTAGCGGTGTCTGGTAAATTTCAGATAGGTCCTTGAACTTTCCGAAAATTATAATTTAGCCCATATACTTTCAGTATTTTATAATTTATTCCCTAAAATTTTTGTAAATTACATTTTAGTCCTTGAAATTTTCTGTAATTGCAATTTGGCCCCTGAACTTTTGGAAATTGCACTTTGAGCCATGTAATTTCTGAAATTTGCAATTTTGTCCCTGTGTCGGATTTTGACAAACGAAGTGTCATTTCCACCATTTTCGACCATTCCAAACGCAACGGTGAGGTCCGTTTTTTGAAATTATGCTTAGAATTTTTATGATGGAAGGGGACAACGGAAAAATGGTTTTGTTAACCAGTACAAACTATTTCACATGGAGAGGAAGGATGAAAGACCTTCTGTATGTGAAGGACTATAATGGATCGGTATTTATGTAGCAGAAACCAGAAGGAATGTCTGATTAGAAATAAGCTAATCTTCACCAGAAAACATGCAGTACTATTCGTCAGTGGATCGACGATAGTATCGTCAACCATGTCAGTGAAGAAACAAATGCACGTGTCTTATGGAGAAAGCTGGAGGAGCTTTTTCGAGCAAAGACTGACAACAACAAGCTGTACTACATCAAGAAAATGATAGGGTTGAAATACCAGGAAAGTACAGTGGCGGATCATATCAACGATTTCCTCGGCACCATGAAAGAATTGTCGGGATTGGGCATATACTTCGGTGATGAGGTAAATGGCTTAATACTCCTTAATACGTTACCAGAATCTTGGGAAACGTTCAGATCTAGGGTAATCAATTCAGCCGCAGATGGGAAAGTCACTATGGAGATGGCGAAAACTAGGATCTTCGAGGAAGAAAAGATGACGAGAATGCAGGAGTCAACATCAGCCTTAACCTCAGAAGCTCTAGTGACATAAAAGAACACTAGAAGGGGGATGAGTAAAAGCCGAGGCCCAGGTAAATCAAACAAGAACCGGGGGAAATCAAGAACAAAAGATATTGAGTGCTACCATTGCAAAAAGAAAGACCATATGAAGAGGGATTGCTACAAGTTGAAGAATGAGCAGTCCAGGAAAGATGGTGACTCTAATCAAGAAATAGTTTCTACTACCACCGACAATACCTCCAAACAGTTATTCATTATATATGAAGAAAATGTTGTGAATCTTGCCAGCCACGAGACCAGTTGGGTGATAGATAGTGGCGCATTCATACACGCCACATCTCGCAGAGACTTATTTTCATCTTACACACCAGGAGACTACGGTGCTGTAAGGATGGGGAATGATGGAAATTCCAAAGCCGTCGGTATTGGAAACATCTGCCTTGAAACAGAAAACATGACAAGGCTAGTGTTGAAGGGAGTCAAGCACATCCCTGCCATCCGGTTAAACCTGATATCAACAGGAAAACTGGATGATGAAGGCTTCTGCATCACCTTTAGTGACGGAACCAAGAAGCTCACTAAAAGATCAATGATGGTGGCACGAGGTAAGAAAGACTCAACTCTGTATTTGATTCATGCTAAGATTTCCAATAGTAGCATAAATACAGTCAACAGTAATGAGGCAGCCGAGCTATGGCATAAAAAGCTCGGTCACATGAGTCAAACGGGGATGGAAATACTACGCAGGAAGAATGTTCTTCCCGAATTGAAGAACTCATACTTACGGAAGTGTGAACACTGCATGGCTGGAAAGTAGAACAGAGTGTCCTTCCAGAGCTCCACGCCTCAGCGAAAACCGGAGGTACTTGACCTCATACATTTAGATATATGTGGTCCGATGCAGACGAGAACACTTGGTGGGTCACTTTACTCTGTGACATTCATAGACGATCATTCAAGGAAGACATGGGCATACACCTTGAAAAGAAAAGATCAAGTGCTGGGAGTGTTTAAGGAGTTTCACGCCCTGGTGGAGAGAGAAATCGACAAGAAACTCAAATGCATCAGAACAGACAACGATGGAGAATACAGAGTTCCGTTTGATTAGTACTGCAAGACGTAAGGAATCCAACATCAAACGACACCTCCGAAAACACCTCAGCTGAATAGCCTAGCTGAGAGGATGAACAGAACCTTGTGCGAAAGGGTCAGAAGCTTGTTGTCACAAGCCAAGCTGCCGAAGACATTTTAGGGGGAGGCACTCAACACAGCAGTACATATTTTGAACATGTCCCAAGCGGTCGCACTAAAAGGTAATGTTCATAACCAAGCCTGGACAGGTAAAGAAGTGTCATACGAACACTTGCATGTCTTTGGGTGCAAAGCTTTTGTACACATCCCAAAGGATGAGAGATCCAATCTTGATGCAAAGATGCGACATTGTGTCTTTATTGGCTATGGTCAGGATGATTTCGGCTACAAATTGTATGATCCTGTGGAGAAGAAGATTGTCAGGAGCCGAGATGTTGTCTTCATCGAAGACCAGATCTCAGAAGATATCAGAAAAGAGATGAAGACAATTTCCCAGTAATATAGAGATGTGAATCCAGAACCTCATACACCGGTGCCAGTACAAGTTGAAAATGAGGTTCCCAGACATGAGGGTACATGTGATGAAGCTCCCAAAGATGATGATCATGATCAACCACCAGTACCAGAAGCTACACCAACAGTTCCACAGAGAAGGTCTGACAGAGAAAGGCGACCTTCAACGAAATACTCTGTACATGAGTATGTGCTGCTTACTGACGGGGGAGAACCTGAGAGCTACTAGGAGGCTGTGGAAACAGAGGACAGAGAAAAGTGGGAGGAAGCCATGCAAGATGAGATGAAATCTTTGCATGACAATCACACTTTTGAGTTGGTGAAATTGCCAAGAGGCAAATGGGCTTTGAAGAACAAATGGGTGTACAGGGTGAAGCAACAGAAGCACACTTCACAACCCCGATACAAAGCCAGACTAGTTGGCAATGGATTCAATCAGAGAAAATACATTGACTTCGATGAAATCTTCTCTCCAGTTGTGAAGATGTCATCAATCAGAGTGGTACTCAGCTTAGCAGCAAGCCTCGACCTAGAAGTTGAGCAGATGGATGTCAAGACCGCATTTCTTCACGGAGATCTGGAAGAAGAAATTTACATGGAGCAACCAGAAGGCTTCAGAGTCATAGGGAAAGAGGACTATGTGTGCAGACTCAGGAAAAGCCTCTATGGTTTGAAACAGGCACCGAGACAGTGGTAGGTGAAGTTCGAGTCTGTTATGGGGGAGCAGGGATACAAGAAGACCATTTCAGACCATTGTGTTTTCGTTCAGAAATTTTCTGACGATGACTTTATCATCTTACTGCTGTATGTAGATGATATGTTGATAGTTGGCCGGAATCAATCGAGGATTGATAATTTGAAGCAGCAACTGAGTAAGTCTTTTGAGATGAAAGACTTGGGGCCAACTAAACAGATTCTTGGCATCAGGATTGGTAGTGATCGGAAAGCTATGAGATTATACTTGTCACATGAGGAGTACATCGAGAAGGTACTTCAGAGATTCCAAATGGATAAGGCTAAAGCGGTTAGCACTCCTCTTGCTACCCACTTTAGATTGAGTACACGACAGAGTCCCTCTACTGAGACAAAAAATGAGGAAATGAAACAGGTTCCATACACTTCAACAGTGGGAAGTCTTATGTATGCCATGGTGTGCACGAGGCCAGAATTAGCACACGCAGTTAGATTGGTCAGCCGGTTTATGTCAAACCCAGGAAGAGAACACTGGAATGTGATCAAATGGATCATGCGGTATCTTCGAGGTACATCCAAAATGAGGCTATGTTTTGGAAGCAACGAACCAGTGTTGATGGGCTACACCGATTCATATATGGTAGGAGATGTGGATACCCGAAAGTCTACTTTGGGGTATCTGATTACTCTCTCAGGGGGAGCTCTGGCATGGCAGTCAAAGTTGTAGAGATGTGTTGCACTTTCTACAACAGAGGAATAATTTATTGCAGTTACAGAAGCTTGCAAGGAATTGCTGTGGATGAAGAAATTCGTCCAGGAATTGGGTTTCAAGCAGGAGAAGTACATTTTGTAATGCGATAGCCAGATTGCTATATACCTTGGTAAAAATTTCACATTTCATTCGAGGTCAAAACATATCGATGTGAAGTATCACTGGATACGGGACGTCCTGAGCTCAAGGCTGTTAGAACTCAGGAAAATTCACACCGACGACAATGGTGCAGATATGTTCACGAAGGTTTTACCGAAGGAGAAGCTTGAAATCTGTCGTGCCCTAGCCGGGATGAAAAAACTCTCCACATAGTCAGAGTGGGGAGAAACAGAGAACTACGATTGGCTTGATCCCAACTCAGGATACGTAGGAAATTATTCAGATGCAGCCAGAAGAGGATCCTTTGGAGGATTCAGTTTTGGGTGATTGATGGTCGGTTCAGATTTTGGATAAATCTTCACCGAGGGGGAGATTTGTTGAAAATGCGTATGAACGCGCATTCACCGAAAGAAAGAAGTTGACAACCACCAGCTTGCATGCAAAGCTGGAAAAGTGTCCAAGACGTGTGACACTGTTCACGCGTCTTGGACACTATAAATTAAAGCCCCCCAGGCCATTGTAATGCATCCCAAGATCCAGAGAGTAAACACAGAGAGTTGAGAGTGTATTTTGAGAGTTTTTTGTAAAGTTTCGTGTAAGCTTTGTAATTCTTTATTTGTGATATAAAGAATAGTTTTCTTTCATTTCTCCTCTATTGTGTGTGTTTCATCACAAAAAATAGTTGTTACAAAAAATTTAATTGGGAGTTACAAGCTTTTGAATGAATAGAGATGTTACAAAAAGTTTGAGTGTGGGTGTGAGTATTACCAATCGATGTTTGTGCTAACCGATTGAGACAAAGATTTTCTGGGCTGTTTTATCTTGGGGATGTCGAAGCTGAACAAATGCAAGCACAATTTATAGGTAGAGCCGCGAAACGTCTTAAGGAGAACAATATAGTCCACGACTCAACCCAGTTCCGATTTTATTTTCATAGTGAATTGTAATATGTTCTAATACCAATCTGTCTCTACAATTTTAAGATGTTGAAATATGCTATGTCTACTTCTGCTACCGTAACCATGAATGTCATTAAGATTGATGTTGTTGCTGTAGATTCGAATAAGCCTTTTCGGTTTCAAGGCTTCACTTTCAACGTTGTAGATTAAAAATGATATTTTTCCTCACTATTAAAAACCTAACAAACCTTTGTATCTCTGAAAAACCCGAATTACGTGATGACCCTACCGTAGTCCAAATTAGGGAACATGAAAATTGGGAGGAAAATGATTTTATATGCAAAAGCTATATACTTTATAGTCTGTCTAATGAATTGTATGATATATATAATTCTAGGAAAATAGATAGAGATGTTTAGGATGCCCTTCAGAACAAATATGATATTGAAGAGGTTGGGTTTGAAAAATATGTTGTTAATCGTTGCTTTAAGTACCAAATGGTATGTGATAAATCTGTAGAAACTCAATCTCATGAACTACAAAAAATAGACCATGAGATTATATTTGAGGGTATGTCTCTAGATGAACAATTCTAAGTAGCTGCAATAATTGATAAACCACTCCCATCCTGGAAAGACTTTAAAGGTACACTTAGACATAAAACTAAGAAATTTTCCCTAGAAAGTTTTATTATTTAGCTTTGCATAGAAAAAGAATGTAATACCTTGTATTTTCTTTTTATCTTATCAAATTATTACTTCTTTCAAATCGAACCTAACACCCCACTAATTAATTATCATTAATAATCATGTTTGTTTATCTTCTAAAACAACCAAAAATACTCACCACCCCTGACAACTACCATTAACCTCAAGCCTTTTATTAATTGAACAGTTTAGCCTTTCTTTTATTTTGTTAAATACCAAGAGGAGAATGAATGGAGAGTATTGAAGATTAAATTCCAGAGAGCTTTGAGAGTAATCTTAGGGAGTTTTAGAGAGAGAAATCGAGTGCAATTGAGGGAGAATTTTCTAGAGAGAGAAAGTTTCTGGACAGATAGAGAAAGAGGATTTTCGACGTCGTCTGATCTCCGTTTTTGACGAGTGATCACATCTGGAGAATCCCCTCGACGAGACAAATCCAACGCCGTCAGACTGCCACGACTCTCCCTTACGTGCCTGCAAGCGCCCCATACGCCATATTGCTGCCATCGCGTTGCGTCCCATGCGCCGTCTTACGTGTACGACACCTCACAGACCAAAATATTCCCCTTATCGAGATACGTAATTTAGACAATTCTTTTGCCCAAATCGGACCTTCCGTTGTTGAGAAATGAGCAAAATATGGTAGTATCAGTGTTAACCAATCATCGGTAACAATCATATTTCAGCCCCCACCACCACCATCACCGAGATCCTTGAGATGTTTGCTAACCAGCAGCTCTTTCTTTTTGTGAATCAGAGGTCGTTGGTGTTGGACAAAATGACCCATAGCGTCACTATTTGCACAGATCATTGTGTTGTTGTAGCAAATTAACTATGTGACAAGGAAATTGCACTCTAATCATTTGTGATTAGATCACCATAATATATAAATGAAGAGAGGTCCCTATGATTAGTTCCTGGACTGAGAATGATATGAGACAGTATCAGTCCCCGAATGATTAATCATTAAATA
Organism: Zanthoxylum bungeanum; assembly: GCA_019454045.1. NCBI lineage: Eukaryota > Viridiplantae > Streptophyta > Magnoliopsida > Sapindales > Rutaceae > Zanthoxylum > Zanthoxylum bungeanum. Next base: position 42,568 of record SKCR01042535.1, read on the forward strand.
TCCCTAGCCGTAGTATTATCGAGACTGGACATCGATAATGTGGAATAGGCTAGTATTGCACTTGTGTGTGTTGTAAGGGCACAACGACATAGTTCTCATATATATAAGTATTGGATACTTATGCAAGTGCGATAATAGGTCGTGTTTCACCGATGGTACGGGAAACAGCTTCGCTCTGGATAGACCCCTCGGAATCCCATTGGTATTATGACTATGTGTCTATGGGAGGCCGAAATCAAGGTAGGTGTGTATAGTCTTAACCTGAGACTTGCATCACTAATACTTGCAATAATCGGTAGACTTTGGTCTTGGTGGTACAGGGCTTTAACCGGTTCTGCGTACACCACTTCTGGGTTTATCAGAGAGTCGTAGTGTATTGGGTGTGATGTCAAGACGGAAGTATCACTTCAGTCATATTGGAGATGATGTCACGCAGGATACGGTACTAGTGCTCTTGAGTGTTGCGCAACCAATCGGGATATTGTGACCAGGTCATAACTATCCGATTATAGAGACTATGTTACCAGACATCCGATATGTGCTTCGGACGGGGTAGACACTTATCCAGCCCCAACCCTAGCACGTGACTATCCGATACTGGGCCGATATGCACAGTACAATAGTATACTACGCTTGATACAGATCTTAATATTCTTCAATGGATATGTCCGGAGAATTGGGTAGACTTGGTGCTTTGCTAGAAGTCGACCTTGTCTCGTAAATCGGTAAAACGTAGTACTTGGTACGTACGTGATTCAGATACTCCGATGACCGTATTTACGGCCAACTTATCCGGAGATCTCATGGGTCGCTTCCCGATAATCCACCGATGACGCACAACTCGCACTCTTGAATAATCTGGGATTATATAGAAGAGAGAGAAAATTAATCTATGATTAATTACGGAGATATTTTATCTATGATAAAATATCGTCTAGGGAGATATAACGATTAATTTGGAATTAATCGGTAAATTAATATATTCGATATATTAAACGAAATTAGATTTCGACGCGGAATTAAAATTAGATTTTAATTCGGGCGAACGAATTAATTTAGAATTAATTTGTTAGCGACGTGAATAGTGAATTCGCTAGGCGTAATAATTTAATTACGACGCGACGGAAAAATCGTTAATTTGGAATTAACGAACCCGAGCCCGAGTGTGATTGCGAGCGCATTCGTATTTCGAATTCGAGTGCGGCATCGCAAGTTGCATCAAGCGTCAAATCAATCGTCAAATCAAGCGTCAAATCAAATGTCACTTTGAGTGATGTGACTTGACAACATGTCACTTTATTAAAGTGACTTGATGTGAATGATGATGGACTTGACATAAAGTGTAAAGCATTTTGGAGGGAAAACCTTTTGGTTTTTGGCTCCAAAATTCATTTAATTTATTACATAAAATTAAATGGAAATTGATTATTATTTTGGAAAATATATAATAAAAAAGGCTTTACACTTTTTGGAACAAGTTAACACATTTCTTCTCTCTCATTTCTTTCTCTTCTTCTCACGCCCAAATCCAAAATAGTGGACTGTTTTTGAAGCCAAAAACCGTGAGCATGAGGAAGCCAAGAGTGGGTTTTCATGGTGAAAATTCAAGTGCTAGCACACTTACGAGTCTTGCGAAGGTGGTAGGGAGGTTCACCCATGAGCCGGGATCCGTCGGACGAGGCTTGGAGCTCCGTTTCTCAGCTCAAAATTCTGTTTTGGAGGGCAGTGGACTGCTGCAGTTCACGCATGAAGCAGTGATCATTTTGGGCTTTGTTTGTTGCTGATTCGACTCAACCAACCAATGTAAGTATTCCGCTATCTTCGTTGGTGTATTCACGCATTGTTTTCATGTCTTGTTTGATATTGGGACCTAGATAATAACCAACAGTTGGAGCTTGGTACATGATTATTACCATTTTGGGGGCGTAAATGCTGAAATTTGAAAGTTTTTAACTTAATTGTATATTTGCATGATTAAGAGGGCAAATCTATAAATTCTAATTTTTAGGGGTTAATAGGTAATATTTTAGAGTTTTAGGACTATATGGACATAGTAGGAAAGTTTAGGGGTTAAAATGGAAATTTAAAAAATTTAGGGGTAAATCATAATTTTGAAAAATTAAGAGACTTGATTGTAATTTTATATTTTTCAGATTCTCAGCGAGAATATAGACATATTAAGGACTTTTACATTGATAGAGGTAAGTATAATGCATGATAAATCCCTTAACATAATTGTTTGTTGATTGATAGTTATTGTGAATATATATATATATATATATATATATATATATATATATATATATATTATATATATATATCTCTGTGTGTGTGTATATTTATATATATTTTTGTGGAGCTATAAACATTGAGTAATTGAAAGCATGAGAAATATGAATTCATGATTATTGAGATGAGATTGATAGATTGAATATGAGATGTGTTTGTGTTGGATGATGAGTGTTGTTGTGTTATGTTGTCGGGTTTTGTATAATAGTGGTCGGAAATGAGATGAGATGATATGACATGAGATGAGGTGATATGAGCAGAGAGAGCTCATGAGATGCTATGTGAGGTAATGAGTGAGCTCATTAGAGTTTGTGCATTATTATGCATAATAAGTGTTGTATTGTGTTACAGTTCCCACTTACAGATGAGGTGAATGATATGGTGGGAACCTTTGGAGTTGTGATGTGGTACTCTCCCATTGGTTTCAATCCACTATATATATATATCTATATTTTGTGGGTGATATTATTTGAAAGTGTGAGTGCTTTATTTACTGAGCTATTAAAGATCACTCTCTCTTTTCCCAAACATTCTAGGTTGTTCGCCAGCACAGCAGTAGTAGTACCAAAATTTATCCACGTGCCACAATTATTTTTCGGGTTAGTCTAGATATTTAAGTCATCATTTGCATATTCTTAAGAATTATGATGTAAACCATAATATTTGAGAGATATTTAGTGAATTGCTAAATTTTAAATTTATGATGTAATATTTGTGCACATTTGTTTAATTAGTATGACATATAGAATGCTTGAACTAAAAAAGTTTGCGAACCCGTTTCTAGGGTTGGGCCTGCTCTAGGGAGAGAATCATGACAGATTTGGTATCAGAGCCTCAGGTTTTAGGTTTTGTAGACACATTACATTAGATAAGGATATTAACATGATAGTTTTATGTTTCTAGGAAAATGTTTGGACGCGGCTATAGTTTTGGTACTCAGCGTGGGAGAAGGAGAGCTAGACAACCTTTTAGGATGTCTAGTATATAGGAAACAACTTTCCTTAGGGCAGCGGAAGTTGCTTGTGGTGGAACCGGCTCCAGTATGGATCTTTAAAATTTTCTTTGCCTTCTCCCTTTGTTGTAGTAGCCGAGATCAATCCTTTGTTATCCAACACTTGGATCAACCACTCGATCTTCCGAACTTTGACTCAAAACCAACAAACTGAAGTGTGGGCTTCACTCACAAAGATTAAACTCTAAACGATTTAGAGGATCAAGATATCACAATAGGTGTTTGGTTTTAGGAGTTTCACAACACTTGTGAATGCTAGAACTCTCTCTATTTTCTCTCAAATATTTTCTCACAACAATTGTGTGAATGAATGCAAAGTGTTAACCTTAGGAAGTGAGAGAAATGGTAGAGATTATATTCTCTTACACAAGCCAACTAACATTGTTATTAAGCATCTAATGCTTTCTTGCAATGGCCAACACAAAAAATGTGAATGCCATACCAAAGCATAAGAAATGTTAAGCTAAAGACAATGTTTTTCTCATTAAGCATTCAATGCTTTTTTTTCAATGGCAAACACATAAATGTGGAGGCCATACCAAAGCATAAAATGCATAAGCTAATGACAAAACTATTAGGTGTATCCAAGACACCTAATAGACATAATTGTTTGGATGACATGGTAAGCCATATGGCTTTATCTCCAATGGTAAATAAAAATCAATATATTAATAATGATTTATTTACTTTCAATTATGTGTAGTAATTATCTCATAATTATTACTAACTTGATTATCTCATAATCAAGACTTGATTATCTCATAATCAAAGAATTCTAGAAAACATTAAGTTAAACTAATTTAACATAGTTTTCATTTGTGACAATAAATATTATTAATCTTATTAATAATATATAAATAAATATAATGTGAGCATATAATTAGATAATCTAATTATATTAGGTTTGCTACAGTTAATTGAGCTAGCACGAGGACCAAATGGACCTACGGTTCCGAGCTCCAATAATTCTGAAATATTAATTAATCTCTTTAATCAAATATTACGAATTATTAACTTCATGTTATTCCACTAAAACTCAAAGTTGAACTCCTGTTAGCGTAGATAGATTAAATAAACCGAACATCTTAGGTGTCCATCGATATAGTCATTACATATGGATATAGCCCTTCATGAATATCTCATAAATAGAGCCGGGTCATAAGTCCGTTAAACCCCTCTAAATATTTTGTCTCTTAAGCACCATTGATTATATAATGAACAATTAATTCATAACAATTATGAATATAAAATACTTTCTATTCGTAATAGAAAAGTTGAGCGCTCAAATTGTTCAAGCCCCGAATCAACTCTTAAAAGAGATATTCATCTGCTTCTCGTGAGAACTGAGAAAGAGTGAATTCCATATCTATGTAAAATGTTCCCAGCTACATACCAAATCATATCCCCAAAATACGTAGTTATTGGCTAGGAATGCAACACCAACCTTACCATAGTAAATCAAAGGACATAACCTGTCATGCAGGAGTTCGTAGTACACTATGGATTAAGATCGAATCCATATATGACCATCTATTAGATAAAATGAATTCTTCTTCGGTTAACGGATATTAAAAGAAATTCGTATTTCTAAATCCAGTCTGATATGATCTCATCATACAAGGTGCCTCCATTCCCATGTCACTACATGATGATCCCGGATCAAGATCGTCATACAAGTATAGAATGGACCGCAACTATAGATAAACCACAACAAAGCACCCTCTTTGTTTGCTCTCTATGGACTATTTAGATTACTAACTTTAGACTTAAATCCTCTTGTGCATCAAACATACACTAAGTCTAAAGGTACAAGAGTAATCAAGGTAAACAAGACATTGAACAAAATGCGATATAATCAAGCAACATTGATAAAATGAACAATGCATTTATTATTATTACAATAATCAATTCCATTTACAATACATGAAGCTCTATGACATAAATTCCAACAATCTCCCACTTGGACTAGAGCAAATAGGACATGTAATGTTATCCTAAACCCTTTAGGTGACCTTCAAACACTTTAGCTGATAAGTCTTTGTAAACGAATCAGCTAGGTTGTCTTGGGATGGAATCTGCGTGACATTGACATATCCTCTTTGTATTATCTCCCTGATGAGGTGATATTCCTCTCAATATGCTTACCCCTCTTGTGGCTTCTTGGTTCTTTGGAGTTCACCATTGCACCACTATTATCGTAATAAAGTGTGAGTGGTTTATCCATATCTGGAACAACTTCCAGATCTGCCAAGAACTTACGGAGCCAGACTGCTTCCTTAACTTCTTCAGAAGCTGCTACATATTCAGCCTCTATGGTGGAGTCAGTAATATAAGATTGCTTAATACTCCTTCATACTATAGCCCCACCACCTAGGGTGAACACTGATCCAGATGTTGATTTCCTAGAATCGACATCCATTTGAAAACCAGAGTCAGTATATCCTCTCAGAATCATATTCTGACTTGTATATACAAGCATATAATTTCTCGTTTTCTGAAGATACTTGAGAATATGTTTCACCGCTACCCAATGATCTAATCCTGGGTTGGATTGAAACCTACTGACTACTCCCACTGTAAAACAGATGTCCGGTCTCATGCATAACATAGTGTAGGCATTGCATTTTTGCATGTGAAACCCGATGAGGAGTCTTATTTGGAGACACTACCTTTTAAGTTACGGAAACCGCGGGAAACGGACATCGGAAGGGAAGAGTCAAGAATTGACTCATTGACGGATTAAGTTCACTAGTTTGGCTTCAAGTAACGCGTTTGTTTTCTGTTTTAAATTTATGCTCGGCCCGAGACACCTAAACCCGGCCCACACACACCTAGTCCACATGAACTTAGCCTACACACCCACCTAGCCCACACAAACTTAGCCCAAACACTTAACTAAATTAACATGCACCAAGCCAAGCCCACTCCCACCCACCAAGGCCCACACACCCATCACCCTTAAAATACCCCCAAATTAAATAAATAAATATTAATTAAAACATTAACTAAATAAGATAATAATTAAATTAATTAAATAATTAAATAAAACATATACCAAACATAAAATAAACAATTACCAACTTAAACTAAAATCATGCCTAATTTAAATAATTCATATACTAAAATTAAAATAAGATATACCTAATTAAAATCAATCCTAACCAATTAAAACCAATCAAATATTTGACTTCCTAATCTAATAAGACATCTACCAATTTAAATTAGTTGACTTCCTAATTCAATAAGATATCCACCAATTTAGATTAGTTGACTTCCTAATTTAAAATATTTTGTCCCCCCTCAATCTTGTATATACCTTTCCCATCTCTCATAATTTGGAAACAAAATCTCTACCTTGTGAGACAAGGGCAAACCCTACCTCTCTTCTATATAAATATGCACTAACCTAGCCACCCCTCCTCTCCACTCTCTATCATCCACGCCCAAGACATCAAAAAGATCATCATCTCACACGCAATTGGGAAGACACAAACCAGAAACCCTTCTCTTCTTCTCATTCTCTCTTAGCCGAGAACAAGACATCCATCATTCCCCCTCCTTGGCCGATTAACAACAACCCTTATCACCACCATCACAGCCCCTAATCACCATCAAAATAACATCAAAAACAACAGCTACATCCATGTAAAAAATGCCCAAAACAGCAGCAACATCTACGCCCCAAACAACCAGAACAGCGCCCCTCTATGCATGCATGCAGTGTGCACAAAACAGCAGCCATTGTGCCAAATTTTAGCCCTTCAAACAGCCCCCAAAATACCCCAACCAGTGAGTAAAAACTGCACATTTAACCCCTAAAAAATCACAAAAAATCAATATAAATAGCCCCCTAAAACACGCACAAACAGTCCACCAAAAAAGAATAATAAGACCTGAAACAGTGAGCAGAAAACACGTCAAAAACAGCAGCAAATCGACACCAAAATAGTGGAGAAAATAGTGGAACAGCGAGCCAAAACTTCAAGCTAGTGAACCGAAAGAGTAAGGAGCTTTTATCCATTCCGATCTCCGCGAAACGCAAGTCCGAGGACGACTAAAAAGGTTAGACCTGAGAGTATCTTTCACACTTATTCTTATTTAATTTCTGGTCATTTATTTTGATCATATTTTCTGTATTTGTGGCATTTGTTGTGTGTATGATGTTTGTTGTGGATTTTGGATGAATGGAAGTGTCGTCTCTTGTGGTATATAGGATGGAAACTCAGACGTAAATTCCGTAGCCGAATCCGAATGGACGGTAGTGCGGTCTGAACTTGGGCAACAATTCCACGTACCACTTGAGCAAACGGCACTTGTTGGTTTTATGTTATCTTGTTCATTTGATTATTTGCCGTTTAATTTTTCTGTCTCTTAATTTCCGCATATCATTCATTTATGTCATATGGATATGATGCACATGGGATTAGCAAGTGTGATGAAAGGTCCCCTTAAAGGGGTTAAAATCCTTTACCCGAGGCTTCGCCGCGCCGGATGATGTATACTTGATTAGACGAGAGATGTGTTCAATCGGGTATACGAAATCTGATATTCTTTATTTATTTTATTTTTTATTGCATTTGATTATGTAATGTATGCGCATGGTCTTAACTAGGGTGGTTTTAAGGTCCTCCATTCGAGGGAAAGCGCCATAAGGCTACCTTTGCCATGATGTTTTGCCGCGCTGTTTATTACACTATTTATCGCTGTTTTACAAAAATCCTTTCTTTATGCTTCTTATTTATTGCATTTGATTATGTAATATGTGCGCATGGGCTTAACTAGGGTGGTTTTAAGGTCCTCAATTCGAGGGAAAACGCCATAAGGCTACATTTGCCATGATGTTTTGCCGTGCTGTTTATTACACTATTTATCGATGTTTTAAAAAAATCATTTCTTTATGCTTCTTTATTTATTGCATTTGATTATGTAATATGTGCACATGGGCTTAACTAGGGTGGTTTTAAGGTCCTCCATTCGAGGGAAAACGCCATAAGGATATAGCGCATATTGCATTTCTCTTCTTCTCGGTATTCATTTCCTTCACTCATGTTAGTTGCATCATTTAGTATCACATTATGGCATGTTCATCTTTAATGTAAAATTGCATCTTTGATTGTTCATCTTTGACATGTTAAATTCGTGTCTTTCTTCATCTTATCAAGTTATGTGGTTGTATTGATTTCGTTTATCATGCGGTTATCTTGACCATATCTTATATGCTTCTTTACATAATGCGCCTACAATATTTTTTGTCGTCATTTTGATTTCCTTTACATTACATGCAAATGTTACCATGACTGTTGTGTTTATATTTACATGAATGATTGAATTCTTATGACGTTATGTGCTTGTTGTTGCAAAGGCCTACCTTTGAGCATGTGAATTTGGAAATAAGATTTGGTTTCATGTATGTTAGATATAAACTATACTTTTAAGCATGTGAATTTAGGATTGTGGTGCACTTGGAAATATATGTCATAGGCTTGGTTGGATTATTGCATAAATATTTACATTACAAGTTGCATAAGTAAGGGACCATTCTGAACCCAATGGTTTGAGGTTTTCCCTTGCGAGGGGTGAGTGCGGCCTTAAACCTTTGTCCCGGTTCACACCGGGTGGCGACTCCCTTATTCTCCGGTTTAGTCCTCCGTTGGCTACTCCGTACTCCCAACTAGGCCCCCGAGCCTGGAATAGTATGCGTCGTCCAGTTTCTGTGTCCCACACATAGCATACATAAGACTTCAAACTGCTCAAGCATATGGTATATATCTCATCTCCTCAACTCCTTGAGGTGTCTTAGGAGACTGTTCCTTAGACAAATGAATTCCATGCCTGAAAGGTAAATTACCTTTCTTGGAATTCTGCATACCAAATCGCAAAAGAATCTTGTCGATATAGGTTGCTTGAGACATTGGTAATAGTCGTTTCTTATGATCCCGAATGATTTGGATCCCAAGTACATAACTTGCCTCTCCCAAATCTTTCATTTAGAATTGGTTAGCTAGCCAGATTTTCACGTTCGATAATATATTTACATCATTCCCAATGACTAAAATATCATCAACGTATAACATAAGAAAAACCACATTCCCATCAATGATGCACTTGTAGACACAAGGCTCATCGATGTTCAGCTCAAAATTATAAGACTTGATCATAGTATCAAACCTTATGTTCCAAGATCTAGATGCTTGCTTAAGTCCAAAAATGGACATTTGCAACTTGTAACCTTTTTGCTCTTGACCTTGGGTAATGAACCCCTCTGGTGTACCATATATATACTCTCATCAAGATTTCCATTCAAGAATGCAGTCTTGACATCCATTTTCCAAATCTCATAGTTATAATATGCGGCAATGGAAAGAAGAATCCTGATATATTTAAGCATAGCTACTGGCGAGAAAGTTTCTTCATAGTCAACTCCTTCTTTTTGGGTATAACCCTTTGCCACTAGCCTAGCCTTGAAAGTATGTACTTTCCCATATATTCCTCTTTTTCTCTTGTAGATCCACTTGCAACCTATGGGTTTTACTCCATTAGGTTGGTCTACAAGTTCCCAGACTGAGTTAGAGTACATAGACTCTATCTCAAGGTTCATGGCTTTGAGCCATTCCTCTTTATCAGTATCTTCCATTGTACTATGATAGGTCAATAGATCATCTATACCATCACAAGATGCAAAAACTTGCACCTCACCATTTCTTAGATAGCGTTCAGGTTATCTTACAACCCTCTCACTACATCTAGGTGGTATGGTATCCTGATAAACTTGCATCTGACTTTCAGATGTAGAAGGTGTTATGTCTTTGTCAACATTTGACAATAGTGTACTGGTCGTACCAACAAGTAACTTATCAAGTAACACTTTATTTTGAGGTTTGAACTCTCTCATATAGTCTTCCTCAAGAAATGTAGCATTTGTCGACACAAATACTTTATTATCTTCTGGACTATAAAAGAATCAACCCCTAGTTTCCTTAGGATAGCCTATAAATAGGCACACATGTGAATGTGGATCCAACTTAGTAGTCTTGTTCTTTAGCACATGTGCCAGACTCTCCCATAAGCGGAAATGTCGCAAACTAGCTTTATGACCATTCCACAACTCTAAGGGAGTCTTAAAAACAGACTTAGAAGGAACTGCTGATGAGTGGTATTTATATCACTATTTCCCACTCATTTAACTTAATATTTTGAATAGTTTCTTGAGTTTTGTGAACGTTTTGATGTGTTTTATTGTTATTTTACAGATAAATAAAGTTTGGACAACACTGGAGGCAATTTGGGGCAAAATCGGACAAAATTGCGTCAACAGGGATATTTTAGTCTTTTGCGCGTTGCGAAGCTGGAGCATTGTGCGTCGCGACGCCCAGCGTGAACCGAATCTGCTAACGTGCGCCAGGTCAACGGTCAACAATTTGAGAAGTTTGACTTTGCTAAAATGCACCGTGCCACGTGTCACCATCGCATCCCATCTGCTAACATGCGCCTCGCCACGTGTCATCATCATATGCTGCCGACACTCAGAATTGACACGTGTCGCCTCATCATCAGCCATGTCAGCGGTCAAAGAGTCAACTTCGCCATGTGTCACGCCACGTCATCAGCCACGTCACAAGGTCAACCAAGTCAATGTGCCACGTCAGCCTCAACTAATCACAACTTGACACGTGTCGCCACGTGTCGCAATCCTATTGTGCCGACAATTGATCTCAGCCGCCTCGCCACATCAGCATGACGTCATCAATGATGTCATCACAATAATTGAGAGTTAGACGCCTTGACACGTGTCGCGTGAACAGTCAGCCGCCTTGCCACGTGTCGTCTCCTCAGCATGCCACGTCGACAAAAGTCAGCGTCGCGACGCTGGAATAGTAAATTTTTGCCTATAAATTCAGCGCGAAATTTCAGATATCAACACACCTCTCTCTCTCTTGAATTCTCTCTAAAGAGTGAGTTTCTCTCTCTAGAATTTTTATTTTTTATTTTTTTTAGTTTTTGATTTTTAGTTTTGTAAATAATTTTAATTACTTTTTGTAATAATAGTAATTTAATTTTTACTTTTTACTTTTTACAGTTTTTACTATTCACCATGTTGAAGTAATTTCCTCAGCTAGGGTGAAAGGTAATTCTTTTACTGTTACTATTTAGATTAATCTCCCTTAAAAATAATATATTCATTATTTAAAATATTGACTTAATAAGGAATACCGCTATATTGGTCGGTTGGTAATTTAATTTTAATCTGTTTTAAACCTGACTAATCAAGGATACCGCCAGACTGGTCGGTTGGTAAATTTATTTTTGGTTCCGCCTTAATGGCTGGTTGGACTTAATTTGACTTAATCAGGATACCGCCAGAATGGTCGGTTGGTAATATTATCACAAGTTTATATATTATTTTATGGGAGATATCTAAATTAGTAGTAGTAAAAGTAATTCCTTTTACCTTAGCATTTTATTTTATTTTATTGTAATTTACTTTTCAGCATTTTCACTTTATGTCTTTTACTTTTATGTTTTTACTAGTCCTAGTTATGTATTAGTTTTCTGAGGTTGTGATGACTTTTAATATCACCGGTTTATAAGGGATTATTTTATAGTTGGGTAATTTAAAGGTTTATTTATTAAGTCTTAAGCTTAATGCTTCTTGTTGTCTGATCACCAATAAGATTGATATGGTAAATCTAAAATGAACTAGATATAGGGATTTTAGGTTTCAGCCTTAGACTTAATAGCCCACGATCTTCCTTGAGGATAGATAACCCTTTAATAGATTTCCTTACAGGATATGAATATACCTGTCGGGCGGGGGTAGCCATAATTGGAACTTAAACTTAATGAATTTAGGTAATTTGGTTGACATAGACATATGGTTCAATTGATTATACTAGGTATTTGTGTCTGACCATCAACAGAGGCTTACATATAATTTAGTGTTCCAGTTAATAAATCAATATATTATCAACTTTAAGATAACCACTTCATCTTTAAAATGATATTAAAAGAAATCACAACCCTAGATCTTTGTGTCTTTTGTTATTTTCCTTAGTATTTTCTTTTGTCTTTTTATTATTTATTTATTTTGTATAACCACTTTCAACCAATCAAGCAATCATTCTCTTCTCCCTATAATTAGATATTTGTAAATAAATAGATTCAATAATTAATAACAACAGTAGGAATTAAGTCCTCGTGGGATCGATATTTTTTATACTACTTGAACGATACGTGCGCTTGCGTTATACGTGTGTGTTTACGCCGGTCAACTGCATTCAGAATATACATTGCAGTTTGCAATGCATACCCCCAGAATGAACTAGGTTGAGTGCTATAACTAAACATTGATCTCATCATGTCTAGTAGGGTACGATTTCTTTTTTCTGCAACACCATTTTGTTGTGGTGTTCTAGGTACTGTGAGCTGTGAAACAATTCCATGCTCATCTAAGAATTCCTCGAAATCTCTATCAAGGTATTCTCCTCCATGATTTGATCATAGAATTTTGATGCTTTTACCTAACTGGTTCTCAACATCAGCACGATACTCTTTGAACTTTTTAAATGTATCTGACTTGTGCTGCATTAGGTAAACATACCCATATCTGAATAATCTTCAATGAAAGTGACAAAGTATTCATAACCACCTCGCACCTTTACATTCATTGGTCCGCAAACATCCGAATGTATTAGCTCAAGTAGTTCTTTGGCTCTTATCCCTTTTCTAGTAAAAGGTCTTTTGGTCATTTTACCTTATAGACAGGATTCGCAGACAGGTAAAGTACCGAGTTTTAACTTATTTAAAACTTCTTTCTTAATTAGTCTATCTATCCGGTCAAGGTTAATGTGACCAAGTCTAAGGTTCCATAGATAGGTATCATCATGAGAAATATTTTGCCGTTTAGTTTTAGATCTTTCAATCTTAAACATTTTAATATTAAGTAGTGATTCATGTATTAACGACCTTAATACATATAGATTATTTTCGGAGTTTGCCGTGCATATATTTAATCAATTTCTACTATAATAATTGACTTATTATTAAACTAAACAGAAAAACCACATTCCATAAGTTTTGTTATAGAAATCAAATTCCTGCGAAAACCAGGAATATATAGCACACCATTTAAACATAAATGGCTATTATTAAAGTTTAACTTGCAATCTCCCACTATTTTTGCTGAAAAAACATCCTATGTCCCAACTCTCATGGTAAAGCTACCTTCAGCAAGGTCCTTCAATGAGTCAAGTAGCTGCAAAGAACAATGAACATGGTTAGTGGCACCAGAATCAACAATCCATATGGATTTATTATCCTCCACCAAAAGAGACTCAAAGACAAGTAAATCGTAATTACATGTATTCTTCTTCTCTTTAATCTCTGTAAGGTATTTTGGGCAATTCCTTTTCCAATGCCCTTGTTGTTTACAATGAAAACATTTTCCTTTGGCATTGGTTCCTTTGGAGCTTTTATTGTTCTTCTTTTTCATTGGTTTTGCCTTTGCCTTCCAATTGTCTTTCTTCTTCTTCTTCTTCTTCTTCTTCTTCTTATTTGCAGATTTAGAAGATTCGGCAACATTTGCCTCGTCATTGGGCCTACGAGGACCGTTCATAATGGACTTGTAATTGGTGAGCTAATTCAACAATTCAGTCAATGCGAAAGTCAATTTGTTCATAGAACAATTACTCTTAAACTGTAAGAAACTCTTCGGAAGGGTTTCCATGATCATTGTCATCTGGCTTTACACATTGATACGTGCACCATGGGTTTCAGCCATATTAAGATGAGCCATCATCCTTAACATACGGTCTCAGACTGATGTGCCTTCCTTCATTCTAGTGGTCAATACAGAGGCAATTGCCTCATGTTGTTGCCGGTCTGAAGGTTTCCCAAACATGTTCTGTAATGACTGCATAATCATTGATGCTGTCGCCATAGGCTCATGCTGTGCAGCAAGAACCTCGGACATGGATGCTATCAAATAGTTATGGGCTTTCTCATCAGCTTTAATCCAATTATTATAGGCATTACGTGCAGCTCTGCCAGCATTAGGTGCTGGCTCATGAGGACATTCCTCCATTAGGAAAAATTTAAGGTCTTCGCAGACCAAGATAACATTCATGTCACTTTTCCATTTAACATAATTATCCCCGGTTTATTTTTCTTGTTGTTTGATAATGGATATTATTACAAATGTCATGGCTGAAAAAAATAATAAACGCGCATTCAATATTCATTCGTCGCATATTTAAAATTTTCAAACATTTAGGCATAAAATTAAACATGATGCATGATCAATGTATAATGAATTAGAAACCTAAAAGAATTACTATGCCACAGTTATCTATCATCCCATAAATAAGTGTCGCCGTAGGGTAGGTCAAGTATTCGTATGATAGATTGAGACATTCTCAATTAATTAATATATCTGAAATAAATCTTATTCCTATATTAATCAACTACCGTTATTTTGATCATGGAAGCTTTGATTAACAACTTAATCATTCCTTTGTGAGTGTGGCCCATTATTTCAAAATCCTTGGACTTAACAAGTGAAGTGTCGCCGTAGGATAGTTCAAATCACCAGATACATCTAGAGTCTCTATCCTTTCGGAATCTAAACCTGTTAGTGACCCAAAAAGGACACCATCCGTAGGGGGACGAAAGCAAAGCCGTCTCGAGGCGCCTATTGAATCTCACGTTTCTGGATAATAATGGAGATCACGGGATATATTGTGGTATACCCCTCTCCCACTCACTATTAAAAAGAGTAAAGTTTCTATCTCACTAGTATTTTATGAATCTTAGATTATGCTCGGCTAAAGTCATAACCTTAATTAATACTAGTTGATGATTTAGTGATCTAACCAATTTTAACTTTTAAAATTTTATTCACTAATCCTGATTAGTCTCTACCAACCAATTAACTTAATTAAATTAATTTAATCAAGTTGTTTAAGTGATCTAATCAATTTTAACTTTTAAAATATTAGTTCACTTACAAGTTTTAAAATTTTAGAATTCAACTAATGGACTATATGTCATTAAACCATTTAATAGATTAAAAGCACATTATTTATTCCAACGATACGTGGTATAGTATCCCGAGTGCAAACCAAATTACCGTCCATTCGGAAGAGGCTATGGAATTTATATCCGGGTTTCCATCTGATATACCATGGAAAATAATGTACTCATAATGTCCATTTGTTCTTAAACTAGAATTCCTTTAAACTAATTAATCTTATTAATATGTTTACATGCATCTTATATTCTAATTTAACTTTTAAATTTACATAAAACCATATTTTATGACTTGAATATCATGCATGTCTACATGTTATGGCATGTGAAAATGCAAGAGTAGGCACCCTAGGCTATATGATATGTTAATAAATATTTTAAAACATATATATATATATGCCCAGGTCTGGGCTGAAAATATTTGTGTTGCGTTTGATGGGCATTCGAACGTTTCCAGGCAGTAGCCAAACGTTTGTGTGGTGTTTGACTGGCGTTCGAACGTTATCGGTCTGGTGTTCGAACACTAGAACTTCATTTACTCCATTCCGAAGATTCCGGACTCCGTTTTGGTCCCCGTTTTTTTCTACGGACTCGTAACGGAATGAAGTTTCACATAAATACATAAATTACGTTAATTGTGCTCTTATTTTGTTTTTAAAAAATATTAATCTAATTAGTACATTAAATCCAAGGCATCCATTAGTCTTCATATCTTGCTCCATGGTATATTGTTGAGTTCTTCGCGGAATAAGTTCGTAATGAGTCATTCGCGGAATCGACTCCTCCAATTTACAAATTGAGTTACAAAATGGACTTATTACAAAGGAAATAAACTTACAACACTTGAAAGAATATGACCCATGGTCTTACATTTCCAATACTAAAAATAAGAGCTGGAAAAATTAACGATCAACGTAATACATTCATCACATGAATCAAAATAAACATTCATCATATGAACATTAAAAACATTCATCTCATGAATCTAATTGGGCCAATTTTTTTTTTTTGGAAAATTACAAAAATTTATTATCTTGCATAGGTTTTGACAATGATCCTTCCGCAGAGGCCTACTCATCACAACATGCATTCTATGTTGGACAATTATGACCCATATCATCACTATTTGTACAGAACATGGTGTTGTTGTACAAATTAACTATGTGATAAATGAAATTGCTTTTTTATCATTTGTAATTGGATTACCGGGATATATAAATGATAAAAGTCCATATGATTAGTACCAGATTAATAAGATATGAGACAATATTAATCCACTAAGGTTTAATCATTAAATATCCCTAGTCATAGTATTATCGAGACTGGACATCGATAATACGGAATAGGATAGTATTACACTTGTGCATTTTATGAAGCGTAACATCATAGTTCTCATATATTTGGGTATTGGATGCTCATGCAAGTGTAATAGGAGGTTCTGTTTACCGATGGTACGGAAACAACTTCACTCTGGATAGACCCCTCAGAATCTCATTGGTATTATGACTATGTGTCTATGGGAATCCGAATCAAGGTAGGTGTATTTGGTCTTAACCTGAGACTTGCATCGCTAATACTTGCGACAATCGATATACTTTGGTTTTGGTTGTCCGGGGCTTTAAAAGGTTCTGTGTACGCCTCTTCTGGGTATACTGAGAATCGTAGTGTATTGGGTGTGATGTCAAGACGGAAGTATCACTTCAGTCATATGGAGATGATGATCACGTAGGAAACGAAACTAATACTCTTAAGTACTAAAGTAATCAGGATAATATGACTAGGTCATGATTATCCGATTATAGAGACTAGTTACCAGAGATCCGATATATACTTTGTACGAGGAAGACACAATTGCAACCCCATGCCTAGCATGTGACATCTGATACTGGATCGTAATACGCAATACTACGTATACTATGCCTGACAAAGATTATTGTAGGCACTACATTTTTGCATGTAAGACCCGATGATGAGTCTCATTTGGAGGCACTACCTTTTAAGTCGCGGGGGCCGCGGGAAACAAACGTTGGAAGGGAAAAATTCTTTTTTTGTTGGATTCGCTAGAGTAGCTTCGGGTTCGCTTGTTGGACCTCCGTTTAAAATACGCCCTTAGCCCACTAAACACACACCAAACCCATCTCACCCGAGCCCAATCCAAAGATAATTAAAACCTTAAAATACATGTCACAAATTAAATTAATTTAAATTAAAGATAATGAAATTAAATTAAACCAATTAAATTAAATAAATTAAAAACTAATTAAACCAATTAAAATAAATCTAAATTAAATTAAACTAATATTTAATTAAAATCTAATACCAAAATTAAATAAATCATTACCAAAATTAAATAATCACCTACCTAATTAACAAATTAAATGCCTAAATAAAACAAATATCATGTCTAATTAAAGTCAATCAAATATATAACCTTCCTAAACAAACAAATCATGTCCCCAATTAATTTGATTTCTTTCCTTAACAAATGCATGCAAACCCTAATCCTAATCTCACTATAAATATAACACAAAATCCAACCCTACAAAGAGTTCACCCTTACGGCAGCTCACTCCTCTCACCATACATAAAACAATGAAACCCTAAACAAATGCATCTCCCCTCTCTCTCACGAGAAATAAAAAACCTAGAAACCCTGACCATCATCTACACACACAGACCTCACGTTATCTCTCTCACCTTCCAATCCCCACGGCGATAAACAAAATAAATAAACCCTCATCGACAACCTTCATAGCCACGCACGCCCACCTACCCTCAACCTCATGTTGAAGCCATCACGTAAACAGCCAAGACACACACGAGCCATAAACCAACACCTCACAGCCCCTCTGACCAAGCCAGCAAACTGCCAACACGCCCCCTGAACTCACTTTCCACTTACGCAGCCCACAAACTCATCAACAAAATCATCACAATTCATCAGCCCTTCATCACGTTTCACAAACAGACAAACTGCACAACAAACCCTCATATTACCGCACCTTCCAAGCCCTCATCAACCCTTTGCATTACCGTGAAACAACCTCCATACATCCCTCAATGCAGTCCTAAAAAAGACGCAAAATAGTCCCGAAATTACCAAACACAATGACCAGAAAATACAGAGAAAACAACAGCAAAACAGAGTGAAAACAATGACCAAAATATCAAAACAATGAGCTAAGACGTTAATCCAGTGAACTAGAAGAGTTGCGGAGTGATAGCCCTTCCGACGGCCATGAAACGCGAGTCTGAAAGTCGACATAAAAGGTTAGACCTGAGGGTACTTTTCCTATTATTTCCATCTATCTTTTTAATTGTTTTATTCATTTTTTATCGCATGAGAGTTTTTTATTGATGTATGATTGTGGCCCTTGAATAGATAGTAAATGCATGTATTGTGGAATGATGTATGTTGTAGCCCTTGAGTAAAATGGAAAATGTGTCGCCTCTTGTGGTATATAGGATGGAAACCCGGACATAAATTTCATAGCCGATTTCGAATGGACGGTAGTATGATCTGTACTCGAGATACAACTCCACGTACCACTTTAGAAAACGGTGTATATTTCATTCTATGATGTTTTGATTTGTTTATTATTCGCTACTTGATTTCCGCATGTTATTTGTTTATGTAATGATGAGATAAAGCGCATGGGCTTAGTAAGTGTGATTAAAGGTCCTCTATTTTGAGAGGTTAAAATCCTTTACCACGATGCTTTGCCGCGCCGGATAATGAATATTCGATTGGATGTGAGATATGTTCAATTGGGTATACGAAGTCCGATATTGTTATCTTTATTTTTATATGCATTATGATGAGATAAAATGCATGGGCTTAGTAAGTGCGATTAAAGGTCCTCTATTTTGAGAGGTTAAAATCCTTTTCCATGATGTTTTGTCGTGCCGGATAATGTATATTCGATTGGATGTGAGATATGTTCAATCGGATACACGAAGTCCGATATCATTGTCATTACTTTTTTACATATGTATTGTGTTGTTTGCGTATGAGTTTAGTAAGTGCGATTAAAGGTCCTCTATTTTGAGAGGTTAAAATCCTTTTCCACGATGCTTTGCCGCGCCGGATGATGATGTATATTCGATTGGATGTGAGATATATTCAATCGGATGCACGAAGTCCGATATCATTGTCTTTACATTTTATATATGTATTATGTTGTTTGCGCATGGGCTTAGTAAGTGCGATTAAAGGTCCTATATTTTGAGAGGTTAAAATCATTTACCACGATGCTTTACCGCGCCTTTTATCCCTTTATTATTTATTAGGTGTCATCTATTCATCCGTTCATGTATATGTCATGTTGTTTACTGCATTTTGGAGGTCACTGCTGTAACCCCGTTCGAACACGTTTCAGAACGCCGCACGAATGCATATTTTCTGTCTGGTCTCGATACGAACGTGAACTTTCTGTTTACCATTCGAACGTGTTTACGAACGCTACTTGAACGCCCACACACTGAACTGAGTCATTTTCATCACATGTTATGCATAATTGTTTCTTAGGTGATTTCTCTTGTATCATGTAATCAATCATACTATTTGAATTCCTGCATTTATTTATTTGATGTGTCCATGAGATGGTATTCAAGCATGATTAGGCCGTTAGTATGCTACTTGGTTCTTAAGCATGATTTAGCCCATTTAGTTGTTCATTTTCAAACATGATTAGTCATTTATTTTGCGTTGGAAATTCGCATTATGTTTAGTTTTGTTCTTTATTTTCCACATTATATAATTGAGGTATGCCATGAGATTATTGTATGATATTGTCATTATAATGGTTTATTTTATGCATGCGAACTTAGGAGTAAAATTGTCCTTGGAAATATGTTGCTTAGGCTTGGTTATATTATTGCATAAATCATTTTATTACAAGTGGCATAAGTAAGGGACCATTCTGAACCCAACGGTTTGAGGTCTTCCCTTGCGAGGGGTGAGTGCGACCTTAAATCATTTTCCCGGTTCACACCGGGTGGCGTCTCTATTATTCTCTGGTTTAGTCCCCCGCGGGCTACTCCGTACTCCCAACCGGGCTGCGAGCCCGGGACATCATGCGTTGCCTAGTTTCTGTGTCCCACAGTCTGGCGACTCCACTGGGGATAGAGAATCGACCCCGAAATAATGTCTTGTAATATTATAAATTATGCTTAATTGACCGTGTCCACCGTGGATTAAAAGGGGTTTAATCAAAGACATTATAAATTACACTCCCACGAACCCACTTGTAGACTAGGGTTTTATGGCCTATAGCAACTATTTCCTTGTGCTTGTGGACCATCCTCATTTGGATGCAGTTGGACTTTTTGTCAGAAATGCGAACTTGTTGGGCCATTTAAACTGGGACGAGTTCGTATCCTATGAAAATTGGGCCAAAAGTTTAAAATGATAATGGGCCAATTAGTGCAAATTCTTTTATAAGCTTATTTATTACATATACCGTATACATGTCATGCACCTCATGCATACACGCATCTGCTAACCCATTATGTTCTAAAAAAGCCATCATCGACACCCGTTGGGTTTGGGGAAGACTTGTCAGAAGACCATCACCCAACATGAGTGAGTCAGCCAACGAGGGATCCCGCCTGGATCAATTGGAGACCAAAGTAACATGAATTATTGAGATATTGCAAGTTCTGACTAATGTTGTGGCCAATTTGACCGCACTCCGTATAGCCGATAACAGAGAGATGAACAATCAGAATGGAAAGATCATCGGGGAACCTTTGGAGACCAAGCCCACTTCCCCTGAGGTTGCCCCTGTTAGAAACATGCGATTCTTCAAACTTGGTAGACCTTTATTAGAGGTATTTAAAGAGCTGGAAAAGCAAGGACTCATAATTCCCTTAGAGCCCAGACCACTTCCAAACCCTGTACCACGCTACCTTAAGCTAAACTTTTACTGTAACTACCACCAGTAAAGAGGCCATGAAACTAATAACTGCATCCGCCTTAGGCACGAGATCCAAAACCTCAGACAGTGATGAGACAGTGGTTGCAAAAGGGAGAAGTGAATAGGAAGAAGAACTACTGTACCTGGAGAAATTGATGGTGGAAGGAAATAAGAAAGCAAGGGAAAATAAAGTTGTAATTTATGGAGATTTTTGTCTCCCAGATCTTATTCAGTTGTGATCCAGCATTCATTAATAGAGACATTGATTTTTCTATTTGTTCGAACCTTTTCTTAATGATAATAAATATGTTCATTTCGTTAACGTGGCTGAGTCTCTGCAACATAAGTATATTTGACAAAAGTATTTAACCTTGGTACTATGATACTCAGCGATATTTTGAACCCGGTGAATTTTTGGAAGAAGCAAGCAGAAAAGACAGGATAGCCATTCAGCAATGGGAAACGGGACAATGAGACTATCATATTTAGAGGAGAATGAGTTCACCAAGCCGATTGACGTGGACAGATTGAAACAGTACTTTACTTGAGGAAGAAGAGACCAAATATTCACCAAGGGAATTGGCGGAAGACCTAACCTAACGGGATAGGAAACTCATTCATGCATGCATGCATACACGTAACGTATCTTGCATTATTTTTTGTGTTTGTTTTGTTTTGTGTTCACAGGGTTTGAAGAAGAAAAGAGAAAGCGGCAAAGACAAGCCATTCAGAAACAGCGAAGGCACAATATCAGATTCAGGTAATAATCCTAGGGCTGAGGCCCATATTTATGTCAGATGCAGGAAGTAATCTGAGGGTTGAGGCCGACGTTGGTGCTAGTTTGGGGAGGAGTCCCAGGGCTGAGGCCCACATGAGTTTGATTTTCGGGAATGGATCTCAAGGGGCGAAGCCCACATTATCAGAAGATGATGGAAGAATTATGTGGAATGAGTGAAAAAAAAATAAAAGAGAGAAAAAATTAGAGAGATAAATCTTTGATAGTTAGACATATGTCCGGTGATGACATTGTTTGCTGTATGGAGAAGCTTTAGAAATGATAAGTGCGAGACGTGCTCTCGTCCGGTATTCTGAATGGATTGATCTCAGCTGGACTCGCGAGCATTTGATTACGGGATCTCAACAGTGGAAACCTGAGTGGTTGGCAAGATGACTAGCCGAAGGGATGATGGATCGGTGAATGACCGTTTGCCTGGGTGTCCATCCTGGTTTACTTATGCTACGATATATGATATGGTTGGGAACAAAGAAAGTTTCTGAAAAGAAAATAAAAATAGACCGCCTATAACCGATAAGCATGAAGCTACCCATGGGCGAGTATTAGGACAACCATGAGGAGAAATGCTACCTTAAAGGGTAGGTGTGTCAAAAAAATGATGAATGAAAAGAAAGAGACAAGAAAAGAGAAGAAGACCATATCATATTGAGTATGACGAAGTAATCATAGATTGTGATCGAGACATCCAGTTTGGTTAGACCCACCGATCCGATTCTCCGAAACGAAATCATCGAGTTAGTTCACTTAAGGAATAAACTGCGAAAGAGCCTTGACACACACACACTATGAATCTAGTTCAGATCACCTATTCAGAGGACCGGAGTTGAGTGTATCAAGTACTTTGAAGGTTCTCAGGTTTCGATGCGAAAACATTTGTTGAGGATGAAAATATGTCTAGCTATCAGGATTATCTCATGGAAGGCAATTTAATATGTGAAATGACACATTAGCATCACCATCAGTCTTACCGGGTATGGTACACTTGGGGCGAAGCCCACATTATCATTATTAGTCTGATCGAGTATGGCACTCTGGGGGCAAGGACCATGTCAGTATCAGTTTGGGACGAGGTCCATGTCAGTATCAGCATGGGGGCGAGGCCCATATCAGTATCAATTTTGGGGGCGAGGCCCATATCAGTAACAGTTCGGGGGTGAGGCCCATATCGTTATCAAAACCAGTCTTGCCGGGTATGGCATTCTGGGGGTTGAGGCCCACATCTTTATCAGAATCAGTCTTGCCGGGTATGGCATTATGGGGCGAGGCCCACATATTTATCAGAATTAGTCTTGCTGGGTATGGCACTCTGGGGGGGCCCACATCTTTATCAGTGTCAGTCTGGGGGTGAGGCCCACATCAGTATCAGTCTGAGGGTGAGGCCCACATCAGTATTAGCCTGGGGTGAGGCCCACATCAGTATCAGTTTGCGGGCGAGGCCCACATCAGTACCGGTTTGGGCCGAGGCCTACGTCATCATCAGTATCAGTTGTAGCGATGAGTCCCAAGGTCGAGGCCCATAACAGTATCGGTTTCAGGGATGAGTCTCATGGTCGAGGCCTACGTCATCATCAGTATCAGTTTTGGGGATGAGTCCCACGGTCGAGACCCACATCAACATCAGCATCAATTTAGGGATGAGTCCCAGGGTCGAGGCCCACATCAGCATCAGCATCAGTTTAGGGATGAGTCCCAGGGTTGAGGCCCGCAGCAGCATCAATATCAGTTTTAGGGATGAGTCCTAGGGTCGAGACCCATGTCAGCATCAACAGTTTTAGGGATGCGTCCCAGGGTCGACGCCCACATTATATTAGTAGTTTTGGGGATGCGTCATAGGGTTGTAACCCACTTCATCAGTATCAGCAGTTTCAGGGATGGGTCCCAGGGTTGTACCCACTTTTTCAGCATCGACAATTTTGGGGATGCGTCCCAAGGTCGAGGCCCACTTTATATCAGTAGTTTCGGGGATGCGTCCCAGAGTTGTAACCCACTTCATCAGTATCAGCAGTTTTGGGGATGCGTCCCAAGGTTGTACCCACGTCTTCAGTATCAGCAGTTTTGGGGATGCGTCCCAAGGTTGAGGCCCATATTATATCAGTAGTTTTGGGGATGCGTCCCAGGGTTGAGGCCCATATTTTATCAGCATTTTGGGGATGCGTCCCAGGGTTGTAAACCCATATCATCAGCAGTTTTTGGGATGTGTCCCAGGGTTGAGGCCCATTTTGGTAGCGTTATTGGGATGCGTGCCAGGGCCATGAGCCCCCGTTGTCGGTTGCAGTTATCGGGATGCGTCCCAGGGCCGTTGGCCCCCTGCACCTTAGTTTTGGGGATACGTCCCAGGGTCGAGGCCTATTTTGGGAACGTTATCGGGATGCGTCCCAGGGCCGTGAGCCCCCGTTGTCGGTTGCAGTTATCGGGATGCGTCCCAGGGCCGTTGGCCCCCTACACCCTTAGTTTTTGGGATGCGTCCCAGGGTCGAGGCCCATTTTTTCAGTGGTATGGGATGCGTCCCAGGGTTGAGGCCCCCATTGTCGGTTGTAGTTATTGGGATGCATCCCAGGATCGAGGTCCACTGCAGTTCCAGTTTGGGGATGCGTCCCAGGGTCGAGGCCCACACATCAGTTGCTGTTATTGGGATGCATACCAGGATTGAGGTCCACTGCATCATCAGCTCAGCGGAGCAGCAGGCAAGTTAGGTGGCAGTTGGCGAGCCAGGTAAGTGAAAATGCATTGCATAACTTTGATAGATGATGATTGGTAAATCTATCACTATTTCCCACTTATTTAACCTAATATTTTGTATAGTTTCTTGAGTTTTGTGAATATTTTGATGTGTTTTGTGTTATTTTGTAGATAAATAAATTTTCAGGACATTCTGGAGGTGATTTGGGGCAAAAGAGGAAAAATTGGCAAAAAGGACATTTTGGTCATTTTTGGCGTCGCGACGCCCAAGCTCTTGGAGTCGCGACGCCTAACGTGCGCCGTGGTCTGCTAATGTGCGTTGGGTCAACAATTCAGAAATTGAGAAGTTTGACTTTGCTAACGTGCGCCGTGCCACGTGTCACCATCACAGCCGATCTGCTAACATGCGACGTGCCACGTGTCATCATCATACGGTGCCGACAATTACTATTTTCGTGTGTGCCACATGTCTCCTACGTGACGTCACGTCATTCGGTCAACGTGTCAACTTTTCCACGCGTCTTTCCACGTCATTATCCACGTTATCAGGTCAACATGACACATCAGCATCAGCCAATCACAGCGTGACACGTGTCATAATCCAACGGTGCCGACAATTGATCTCAGCCGCCTTGCCACGTCATCGCCACGTCAGCATAATAATTGAGCTCTTAGCCGCCTCGCCACGTGTCGCTTTATCTTCTTATCCGAATTGCCACGTGTAAAACCAAAACATGCCACGCCAACTGCAGTTGGCGTAGCGACGCCAAAGGTCTTGGCGTCGCGACGCTGGAAATCTACCGAGGCCTATAAATTCAGCTCAAGATTTCAGATTTTTTTGTACCATTCTCTCTCATTTGTTTGATGTAAATAGAGAGTTATTCTCTCTCTAAGTTTCTTTTAATTTATTTTTGTAATTTTTAATACGTTTTATAATAATTGTAATTTACTTTCTTTATTTTACAGTTTTTACTATTCAATCATGAGGAGGTAACTTCCATATGCTAGGGTGAAAGGTAATTCTTTTACTATTGCTATTTAGATTAATCTCCCTTAAAAATAATATATTTACTATTTAAATTTTGACTTAAAAAGGGATACCGCAATATTGGTGTGTTGGTAAATCAATTTAACTTGGTTAAACCTGACTAAGGAAGGATACCGCAAGATTGGTCGGTTGGTAATAAAATTCCCTTACCGCCTATATGGCAGGTTTATTTTGGTTCCGCCTTTATGGCTGGTTGGACTTAAATTGATTTATCAGGTTACCGCCTATGTGGCTGGTTGGTAATAATCACAAGTTTATATATTATTTTTCTGGGAGATATCTAAATTAGTAGTAGTAGAAATATTTCCTTTACCTTAGCATTTTATTTTATTTTACTTTTAAGCTTTCACTTTACGCAACTACTTTTCAGCACTTTTACTTTATGGCTTTTACTTTTCAGTTTTTACTAGCCCTAACTATGTGTCATAACTAAGTTAGTTATCTAGGGTTGTGATAAAATCTAATATCACCGGTTTATAAGGGGTTAGATTATAGTTTAGGTAATATAAAGATTTATTTATTGAGTCTTAATCTTAATGTTTTTTATTAACTGGCCACTAATAAAATTGATAAGGTAAACTTAAAATAAATTAGACATAGAGATTTTAAGTTTAAGACCTTAGACTCAATAGCCCACGATCTTCCTTGAGGATAAATAACCTTTTAATAGATTTCCTTACAGGATAGGAATATACCTGTCGGGTGGGGGTAGCCAAATTGGAACTTAATCTTAATGAATCTAGGAAAATTTTTTTGACATAGACATATGGTTCAATTGGATTATACTAGGTATTTATAATTGACCATCGGAAGAGGTTTTACATAATTTAGTGTTCCAGGTTAATAAATCAATATATTACCCAACTTTAAGATAACCACTTCATTTTAAATGATATTGGAAGAAATCACAACCCTAGATAGTTTTTAATATTGAATTTTCTTAAAACCTATTTTCGAAAATTTTATTTACTTACTTTTAAATTTAGAATCGTCACCATTTCAAATCAATCAAACAACTTGTTAGATACTAGTAATCATTTGACATCATAAAATTAATAGTTTAGATATTAATTCCTCGTGGGATCGATATTTTTATACTACTTGAACGATACGTACGCTTGCGTTATACGTGTGTGTTTACGCCGGTCAAGTTTTTGGCGCCGTTGCCGGGGACTTATTTATCTTTCACTATTAGTTTTAGGGTTAGATACGTTACTTGTATCTAATTTCTTTTTACTTATTGTTTTTGTTTTCTTGTGTTTCAGGTTCTCAGAAACTTCATGAGCGAACCAGAAGTTTTGAACTTCGACCGCTTGACCCAGAAATTGAAAGAACTATCAGACAGTTGAGAAGGGAAAGGCGAGAAGGCCAAAAAGCTTTAGTCAACATGGAACCTGACCGGCGTAAACACACACGTATAACGCAAGCATATGTATCGTTCAAGTAGTATAAAAAGTATCGATCCCACGAGGACTTAAAACCTTATCTATTAATTTTTATGAGGTTAACTGTTTACTAGTATGTAACAGATTGATTTGATTTAGTTGGAAAAAGACGACGATTCTAAATTTAAAACAAGTAAATAAATTTTTGCTTAAGTGAAATGATGAAAATTCAATTTATAAAAACTATCCAGGGTTGTGACTTATTTCAATATTATTTAAAAGATGAAGTAGTTATCTTATAGTTGGGTAATATATCAATTTAATAACCTGGAACACTAAATTATGTAAAAGCCTCTTCCGATGGTCAATTACAAATACCTAGTATAATTCAATTGAACCATATGTCTATGTCAACCAAATTACCTAGATTCATTAAATTCAAGTTCCAATTATGGCTACCCCCGCCCAACAGGTATATTCCTATCCTGTAAGGAAATCTATTAAAAGGGTTATCTATCCTCAAGGAAGATCGTGGGCTATTGAGTCTAAGGTCTTAAACTTAAAATCCCTATGTCTAGTTCATTTTAAGTTTACCTAATCAATTTTATTAATGGCCAGTTAATAAAAAGGCTTTAAGGTTAAGACTCAATAAATAAATCTTTAAATTACCCAATCTATAATTTAACCCATATAAACCAGTTAAATTGAAATTCATCACAACCCTAGATAACTAACTTAGCTACGACACATAACTAGGGCTAAAAACTTAAAAGACTTAAAATAAAATTGCATAAAGTAAATGTGGTAAAATAACTGCTGAAAGTGAATTAAAATAAAATTGCTAAGGTAAAAGGAATTACTTCTACTATATACTAATTAGATTTCTCCCATAATATAATATAAGCTTTGCAAAACATTTTTATCTGACCATATAGGCGGTATCTTGATTTAATCAGTTTAAAAACAACCAGCCATAAAGGCGGAATCATTTTAAAAAACAACCAGCCATAAAGGCGGAATCAAAATAACCAGCCATATAGGCGGAATGAAAATAAACCAGCCATAAAGGCGGAATTTAAAATAAACCAGCCATAAAGGCGGAATTTAAAATAAACCAGCCATAAAGGCGGAATTTAAAATAAACCAGCCATAAAGGCGGAATTACATTACGAACCGACCAGTCTGGTGGTATCCTTATTAAGTCCAATTTAAAACTTTGAATATATTATAATTATGGGAGAATAGTCTAATAAGTAATAGTAAAAGAATTACCTTTACCCTAGCAGAGGGAAGTTACCTCCTCATGGATGAATAGTAAAAACTGTAAAATAAACAAAGTAACTTATTATTATTATTACAGAACGTAATTAAAAATTACAAAACTAAATTAAAAGAACTTAGAGAGAGAATAACTCCCTAATTACATAGAATTAGTGAGAGGAAATGGTACCACAAAAACTGAAATCTCGAGCTCTATTTCTAGGCGCGGATGGGGTCTGCGCGTCGCGACGCTGGAACAGTTCCGCGTCGCGACGCCCGCTACAGTGACACGTGTCACTTGCTAATTTGTCGGCTCAGATCTTATCCGATGACATGGCACTGTTCATGACGTCATTGCTTACGTCACACTGAGGTGAGATTGTCGGTAGCATCAGATCGTGACACGTGGCATGGGCGCATTTTAGCACGACCGTTGAGATGTTGACACGTGTCCTGGCGCACGTTAGCATAGATGATGATTGTCGGCATCGTTGTGATGATGACACGTGGCAGCGCACGTTAGAAAGTCTTCTATGATGGTGACACGTGGCACAGCGCACGTTAGCAAAGTCAACTTTTCAGATTCTGACCCCGTTGACCCCGGCGTACTTTAGCAAAATCGGCGCACGCTGGGCGTCGCGGTGCGCAAAGCTCCAGAGTCGCGACGCGCAGAAGGCGAAAATATTCATGT
Source organism: Zanthoxylum bungeanum (assembly GCA_019454045.1). Classification (NCBI taxonomy): domain Eukaryota; kingdom Viridiplantae; phylum Streptophyta; class Magnoliopsida; order Sapindales; family Rutaceae; genus Zanthoxylum; species Zanthoxylum bungeanum. The sequence goes on from SKCR01042535.1 coordinate 71,670, forward strand.
TGACACATTTTGTCCGGTTTTGTCCCAAATTGCCTCCAGTGCTGTCCAAACTTTATTTATCTGCAAAATAACAACAAAACACATCAAAACGTTCATAAATCTCGAGAAACAAACAAAAACATTAGGTCAAATGAGTGAGAAATGGTGGTATAAATACCACTCATCACACCCCAAACCTAACATTTGCTAGTCCTCGAGCAAAACAGAAAATAAAATAACATAATAAAATTTAACGAAGCCACTTTCGTAGGGATCACGGTTGCATTTAGCATATGCAACAAGCCTTTAAACCCCTAGGTGTCCCTAGTGGAAAGTTGTAGTCTCGTGAGGGCTTACATCAATGATACCCACAAATATTTTACAAAAGTAAAAAGTTAGTAAAACTAATGCACACAAAAGCAAAAAGACAAGCGAAAAGAGAATAAAGAAATTTAGTGACTAATCAGGTAAAACTTCTACTCCAAGTTACTAGTTGTTTTGTTTCTTTCTAAATTACCGAATAAGTAAATTCTCCGATTATTTTTTCCATTCTCCATATACACAGCTAACAAAATATTAATCAACTCATTTTTGCCCACAACAGTCATAAGTGCAGTTGTAAGCAGTATGATAGCAATCATTTTTGTTCTGTTGATAGAGAGTAATATTTTTGTCCTAAGTCTATCAATTTCACACCTTTTTTTGTAGTAATGGAATAATTTTCTGATTTTTCTGATTTTTTCTTTGATTTTTTCTCTATTTTTTATTTATATACAATACCTTCCGTCTATGTAGCGAGCTTTGGGTTGGTGGCTCCCAAACCAGTTGGCTTTAGGGCACCAGGTGTTAAGACACCCCTACGAACTTAATTACTCAGACTTCAGATATTTATATTTTTGCAGCATCTTCGATCCATGTAACGAGCTTTGGGCCAGTGACTCCCAAACCAGTTGGTTTTAGGGCACTAGGTGTTAAACACCCTTACAGACTTAATAACTCGGATCTCGGACGTTTTTATTTTTTTTTTACTCCATCACTATTTAGAGATGCTTCCTCCAATTAAACTATAGCACGGAATATTACAAACTTTTCAATTTTAGCTCATGAATGTATGTTTCCATGTATGTGATAATACCTGCCAACTGAGCATATGAAGATTCATTTTAGTCAGATTTATGGAGAATTCACAAATTAAATAATTTAAAAGGAAATAAACAAAAATTAACTTGTTTTGAAATAAATGGTTTGAGATACGTATCAGGAGTGAAAACTCCTTACTCAGCTACCCTCTTCACCAATTTCCCATTTTTAGTCAAAACAAAAAAAAAAAACACGAAAAATGCAAATTATTTTTGTAATTTTTGAAAATTTTTCAATTTTTTGTATTTTTCGAAAAATTTTGGACTAAAAATAAAAACAACATACAAACTAAAAACAAAGTACTAATCAACTAAATCCCTCCCCCAAACCTAAATGAGACATTGTCCCCAATGTCTTAAACAGTAAAAGGAGAGTTAGAAGGTTGTACCTGGTTAGCTGAAATTACAGGAAATTAAAGGTTAAGATCCAGATTAATTCGACGCCTCTTACCACGATCGTCCTCAGACCAATTTATCTTTGATAGGATAGGGTCAACTTGTGGTTCATAGGCTATAAGTTGGTCTATCAAATCCGGAGCAGTTCTGGCAGTAAATAGGAGTTCTTTCATAGGTTTTGACACGAAACCATTTCTCCGAGCATCATCAAGAAACACACAAAGAAAATCATAAAATCCATCAACGTTGAGTAGTCCAAGCGGTTTTCTGGTGTATGTTCAGGTTCGCCCAAGATAGTACAATAAAAATTTCCTCCAATGTACCCAAGCCACCTGGCAAAGCAATAAAAGCATCAGCACGGTTAATCATTTCTAAAGTCGTTCAGACATACCTGGCACGATCAGTTCCTCTCTGTTGATGATCCAATAAGATTTGCCTCTGCCTAGGGTTTTGGGATGATTCCCAAAACATGACTGCCTCCTTCTGTACAGCCTTTGAAACGATCCCCATAAGTCCAAGATTTCCTCCGCCATATATTAAGTGCATATTTCTTGCAGTAATACTCGACCCAACTCATGTGCTGCTTCTATGTATTGTGGTTTAGTGCCAACACTACTACCGCAAAACACACAAATGTTTTCAACTCGTCTTCTTGAAGTGGCTTCCATTTTTATGTTTTTTTTTTCTTTCTTAACTCTGGATGACTTCAAAGGTGCAATGATGAGTTGAATTTATAATACCTGAAAAGGGTGAGTAAAAATAGCACAAGTATCTTCCAAAGGACGATTAGTAGCAAAATAGTAAAATAGATTATAATAGTCAACAAGATCTGGATCCTGTCGGAGAAAACAAAAGAAAACAACAAAAAAAAAATATATTATTAGGAAAAGACAAAGAGATAAATATGTACAAAAATTTACAGCTTGATTAACGTCTATGCATCAGCGGACAAGCTTCCCATCCAATTTTCTTATAAATTGGCAAACAGGGTCTTTTTTAGTCAGATTCCCAAGACATAACTGTTGTCTTTCTTTTTGAAATTGTGTATGTAATCTGCGAAAGTCTATGTGAACATATCCACTGGGATGCGTCTCAAGAGTCGAAGATACATCATCTAAAGACTCCTTACTCAAGCCATCCCTAATGAATTTCATTTTGTCTTCGCGATTAACAGACACCATTCCTAAAGAACGACAACGAGTGTTGCAATTCCAACGTGCACATTTGTAACAAACACCCATTTGCTTAGCTCTTCGTTTCTTTGCATAGGTGCTTCTTCCAAAACCAGGCAAGTGTGAAATAAAAGAGTCAGAAGACTCACCTGTCAATCGGACTCGTGCTTCAATTACCCAACGAATGTCTTGGGAACACATAGATCGTCAGTAATATCATTAGTTCCAAGCGAGCTTTGTAGACTTTCATCAGAGATTTTGAGGGAGAGAAGAAAATTGCTTGTGAAGATTTGCGAGAGCTTCTTCCATCTTGAAATTACTTAATCTGCAAAAACTAAACACAAAATTAAATCACACCAAATCACAATATATACAAAAATTGCATGGGTTGCCTCCCTGCGAGCGCTAAGTTTAAAGTCGTCAGCTAGACGTGACTTCTTGAACGTTTATGCTGGATCTGAAAGTGTGACACTTTCTTTTTGTCGCTCAAATGATTCTCCCCAGTAGTGTTTGACAAGCTGACTGTTAACTTTGAATGTGTTGTTGGTATGGGATCCAGTAACTCAACAGCTCCATATGGTAAAACCTGAGTGATCACAAATGGTCCGGACACCTAGAGTTTAACTTTCCTGGGAAAAGTTTTAACCTCGAGTTGTACAATAACACCTGCTGCCTTGGTTCCAACTGTCTGTGCACTATTTTTCGGTCATGCCATTTTTTGGTCTTTTCCTTGTATAATTTGGCATTGTCATAAGCCTGTAGGCGAAATTCCTCCAATTCATTGAGTTGGTGAAGTCTTTTCTCTCATGCAGCTTGTGAGTCAAGATTCAACTTCTTCAGTGCCCAGTACGCCTTGTGTTCAAGCTCAACTGGCAGATGGCAAGCTTTCCCCAACACCAATCGATATGGAGACATACCAATGGGTGTCTTGTAAGCTGTTCGGTAGGCCCATAATGCATCATCTAGTTTTGTAGACCAGTCCCTTCTTGTTGATCCAACAGTTCTTTCTAGGATTCTCTTGATCTCCCTGTTTGAAACCTCAACCTGTCCATTTGAGTGTGGATGGTAAGCTGTGGCAACTTTGTGAGTAACTTCGTATTTGGATAGGAGTGCATCGAAGTATTTGTTGGCAGAAATGAGAGCCACCATCGCTGATGATTGCTCGAGGTGTTCCAAACCGAGTGAAAATGTTCTTTTTCAGGAATTTGATCACCACTTTGGAATCATTGGATGGCAGTGTAATTGCCTCAACCCATTTGGAGACGTAATCTACAGCAACCAGGATGTACACGTTTCCAAATGATGGAACAAAGGGTCCCATGAAATCAATACCCCATACATCGAATATTTCCACTTCCAAAATGTTTTGCAATGGTCCTTCGTTTCTCCTTGAAATATTCCCTGTTCTCTGGCACCTGTCACATTGAAAAGAAAAAGATAAGCATCTTTAAAAGTGTGGGCCAGAACAAACCTGATTGAAGGACTTTAGCTGAAGTTTTGTTTCCACTGAAGTGTCCGCCGTATGGTGATGAATGACAGTGTTGCAAAACACTGTTGACTTCCTCCTGTGGAACACACCGTCTCAGTAATTGATCAGCATACCGTTTAAAACAGGTACGGTTCATCCCAGACATAGTGTTGACTTCTTTGACAGAACTTCTTCCGTTGCTGAGTTGTCCATTCCAACGGCCATTTTCTTGTTACAATATAATTGACATAGTCAGCATACCAAGGGACTTCATGTTGTTTTATGGAAAACAGTTGTTCATCTGGAAAAGTTTCTTTGATTGTCAGTTCTTTATCAGCGTTTCTTCTCATTCTCCGCCTCGATAAGTGATCTGCCACCTGGTTTTCTGTTCCTTTCCTGTCTCGAATCTCCACGTCGAATTCTTGCAAAAGAAGTATCCAACGGATCAATCTGGGTTTGGCATCTTTCTTTGTGATCAGGTATTTGATTGCTGAATGATCTATGTAGACCACCACTTTGAGACCCAGCAGATAGGAGCAGAATTTGTCAAAAACGTACACAACTGCTAGCAACTCCTTTTCAGTGGTTGTGTAGTTGAGTTGAGCTTCATTCAGAGTTCTGCTGGAGTAGTAAATGGTGTGGAAAATCTTTGCTTTGCTTTGTCCCAAAACCGCACCTACAGCAAAATCACTAGCATCACACATTACCTCAAATGGAAGGGTCCAATCTGGTGCTACAATGATGGGGGCAGAAATCAGCTTCTGTTTTAAGATCTCGAAAGCTTCTTGGCATTCTTTGGTGAAGTTGAAAGGCACATCCTTTTCCAGAAGATTGCAAAGAGGTTTGGCAATCTTGGAAAAGTCTTTGATAAATCTCCTAAAAACCTGCATGTCCAAGAAAACTCTCCGAATCCCTTTTACAGATGTTGGTGGAGGTAGTTTCTCAATTGTCTCGAATTTTGCTTTGTCTACCTCGATTCCCTTTTGTGAAATCCGGTGTCCAAGAACAATCCCTTCTTGTACCATGAAATGGCATTTCTCCAATTGAGTACCAGGTTTGTATCTTCGCACCTTTGTAATACATGTTCCAAATTTTTCAAACAATGGTCAAAAGAATCTCCAAACACAAGAAAATCATCCATAAAAACCTCCATACTCTGCTCCAGCATGTCTGAGAAGATGGCCATCATGCAACGCTGAAAAGTGGCAGGGGCATTACATAATCCAAATGGCTTCTTGCGGAAAGCAAAAGTACCATAGGGACATGTAAAAGTAGTTTTCTCATGGTCTTCTGGTGCGATAGCAATCTGATTGTACCCTGAATATCCATCAAGAAAGCAATAGAACTCATGTCCTGCCAGTCTGTCTAACATCTGGTCAATGAATGGTAGCGGAAAATGGTCCTTTCTCGTGGCTTTGTTCAGCTTCCTGTAATCCATACATACTCTCCATCCAGTCACCGTTCTTGTTGGAATTAGCTCGTCTTTTCATTGGTGACAATAGTAATTCCTTCTTTCTTTGGTACACACTGCATAGGACTTACCCAAGTGCTATCTGAGATGGGGTAAATGATGCAGCATCCAACCATTTGATGATTTCTTTCTTCACGACTTCCTTCATGATTGGATTGAGTCTCCGTTGATACTCCACTGTGGTTTGTATTCATCATTCATCAGGATCTTGTGCATGTAAAATGATGGACTAATGCCTCGAATGTCTGCTATAGTCCAGCCAATGGCTCTTTTGTGTTCTCGTAACACTCTTAGTAGTTTTTTTCTGTTCCAATGTTAGTGAAGAAGAAATAATAACAGTTAATTCATAAGAGTTTCCAAGAAATGCATACCTGAGATGGCTCGGAAGTAACTTTAGTTCCAGCTGCGGTGGTTCTTCAATCGAAGGCTTGATTCGATCTTTCTTTGGCAGTTCCAAGCTTTCAACTGGTGGTGTTACTTTGAATCGAAATGGTTTGTCAAGGTAATTGATACATTCCAAGATTTCAGCATCTAGCTCGCTGCTAGTCATGTTGGTGATGCAGGCTTCAAGTGTGTCTGTGGGATTTGACTCAGTATTCTGAACAATTTTATCAACAACATCAATTCTGAAGCATTCTTCTTCTTCCTTTTCATCGCTTGGAAATTTCATGGCTTGGAAAACATTAAAGGTCACTTCTTGGTCCTGCACTTTCATGTTAGTTCTCCTTTTTGTACATCAATTATAGTTTTACCTGTAGCCAAAAATGGTCTCCCAAGAATGATAGGTACTTCTTTGTCTTCTTCCATGTCAAGGATGATGAAGTCAACTGGAAGGATGAGTTTGTCAACTTTAACCAGCACATTTTCCACGACTCCTCTCGGAAATGCGAGTGTTCGATCAGCAAGTTGCAAAGATACTGAGGTAGGCATTGCTTCTCCAATTTCAATTTCCTGTAAATAGAAAAAGGCATTAAATTAACACTGGCACCTAAATCACATAAAGCCTTACCAATGTAATGTTCTCCAATGGTGCAAGGAACTGTGAAACTGCCAGGATCTTTCAACTTCGGAGGAAATTTTCTCTGAATGATGGCGCTACATTCTTCTGTCAAAGCTACTGTTTCATAGTCTCCCAATCTCCGTTTTCGTGAAAGAATGTCTTTCATGAATTTGACATAACTGGGCATTTGTTCCAAGGCTTCTGCAAATGGTATGTTGATGTGCAGCTTTTTGAAAATCTCCAAGAAACGAGCAAATTGCTTGTCCATTTGCTTTTCTGAAGACGCTGAGGAAAAGGTGGAGGTGGAGTGATCTGTTCTGGTACTTTTTCCTTTGCTTCTTTTTCCTTTGCTTCTTTTTCTTTCATCTGTTTCTCGGTTTCTTTTGGAACTTCTTCTTGAGATATCTGGACTCCAACATCTTTGTTGATCTCAGTACCGCTCTTTAAGGTAATCGCTTGACATTACTCCTTCCCTCGGTTCCTTGGATTTGGTTCTGTGTTGTGGGAAGATTACCTGGTGGTCTGTAACTCTGAGCGTTGGCCAGTTGTCCGATTTGATTCTCCAGTGCTTTGATGGAAGCTGATTGGCTCTGAATCATGGCTTCATATCTTTTTAATTGAGCTAGCATGTCTGCCATCACTGGTTCAATTGTTTACTCCTGGCCTTTACTCTATTGCTGGAATCCAGGTGGTGGATAGTTCTTTTGCCCTGAATTGTTGCTCCATGAAAAATTAGGATGATTCCTCCACCCTGGGTTGTAGGTGTTGGAATATGGATTGTTCCCCTGTCTGTTGAAATTGTTGACATAATTCACCGTTTCTTCAAGTTGGTGTGGTTCTGGTGCTCCTCCATATGGTGAACTTGTGGATCCAGTGGTGCTTTGAGTGTTGAGAGTCTCCATAAATTTGCATATCTGATCTAGCTTGGTGTTGACTGCTGTGTATTAGCTCCAACTTCATATTCCTGCAATTCTTTGAATCAGACTTCTTTCTGTTGGCCACAAGGAGTTGTTGTTGGCCATTTCTTCAATTAGGTCCAGGCTTGATCTTCTCCTTTTGCCATTAAAGCTCCTCCAGCAGCAGGATCGATTGTGGTTCTCTTCAGTCCAGAAAGTCCATTGTAGAAAGTTTGGACTTGAAGCCATTTTGGAATCTCATGGTGAGGACATTTCCGGAGCAAAACTTTGTATCTCTCCCAAGCTTCGTACAAGGATTCTGAATCTTGCTGCACAAAGGATGTGATGTTATTTCTCAACTTTGCAGTTCTGGCTGGTGGAAAGTATTTTGCAAGGAATTTTGTAGCAAGAGTGTTCCAAGTTGTGATTGATCCTGCTGGTAGTGAATGTAGCCATGCTTTTGCTCTGTCTTTCAGGGAATAGGGGAAAACTCTCAGCCTCATAGCTTCTTCAGCTCCTCGGTTGTAATTGAATGTACCGCAAACTTCCAGGAAGTTGCTGATGTGGGCATTAGGATCTTCAGTTGCATTTCCCCCAAACTGAACTGTTTGCTGAATCATCTGAATGCAAGTTTTGATATCACCTGCATTTGCTGGTAAAGGAGGAAGTACAATACACGAAATGAGGCCATCTACCACCGGAATGGTTCTGTCTCGAATGGGAATTGGTGGTGCAACCTCCAAAGGTTCAGGTTCCATGTTGACTAAAGCTTCTTGGCCTTCTCGCCTTTCCCTTCTCAACTGTCTGATAGTTCTTTCAATTTCTGGGTCAAGCGGTCGGATTTCAAAGCTTCTGTTCGTCTCATGAAGTGTCTGAGAACCTGAAAACAATAAAACAAAAATAATAAGTAAAAAGAAAAATTAGATACAAGTAACAAATCTAACCCGTAAACTAATAGTAAAAGATAACTAAGTCCCCGGCAACGACGCCAAAAACTTGACCGGCGTAACACACACGTATAACGCAAGCATACGTATCGTTCAAGTAGTATAAAAAGTATCGATCCCACGAGGACTTAAAACCTTATCTATTAATTTTTATGAGGTTAACTGTTTACTAGTATCTAACAGATTGATTTGATTTAGTTGGAAAAAGGCGACGATTCTAAATTTAAAACAAGTAAATAAATTTTTGCTTAAGTGAAATGATGAAAATTCAATTTATAAAAACTATCCAGGGTTGTGACTTATTTCAATATTATTTAAAAGATGAAGTAGTTATCTTATAGTTGGGGTAATATATCAATTAATAACCTGGAACACTAAATTATGTAAAAGCCTCTTCCGATGGTCAATTACAAATACCTAGTATAATTCAATTGAACCATATGTCTATGTCAACCAAATTACCTAGATTCATTAAATTCAAGTTCCAATTATGGCTACCCCCCCCAACAGGTATATTTCTATCCTGTAAGGAAATCTATTAAAAGGGTTATCTATCCTCAAGGAAGATCGTGGGCTATTGAGTCTAAGGTCTTAAACTTAAAATCCCTATGTCTAGTTCATTTTAAGTTTACCTAATCAATTTTATTAATGGCCAGTTAATAAAAAGGCTTTAAGGTTAAGACTCAATAAATAAATCTTTAAATTACCCAATCTATAATTTAACCCTTATAAACCAGTTAATTGAAATTCATCACAACCCTAGATAACTAACTTAGCTACGACACATAATAACTAGGGCTAAAAACTTAAAAGACTTAAAATAAAATTGCATAAAGTAAATGTGGTAAAATAACTGCTGAAAGTGAATTAAAATAAAATTGCTAAGGTAAAAGGAATTACTTCTACTATATACTAATTATTTCTCCCATAATATAATATAAGTTTTGCAAAACATTTTCATCCGACCATATAGGCGGTATCTTGATTTAATCAGTTTAAAAACAACCAGCCATAAAGGCGGAATCATTTTAAAAACAACCAGCCATAAAGGCGGAATCAAAATAACCAGCCATATAGGCGGAATGAAAATAAACCAGCCATAAAGGCGGAATTTAAAATAAACCAGCCATAAAGGCAGAATTTAAAATAAACCAGCCATAAAGGCGGAATTTAAAATAAACCAGCCATAAAGGTGGAATTACATTACCAACCGACCAGTCTGGCGGTATCCTTATTAAGTCCAATTTAAAACTTTGAATATATTATAATTATGGGAGAATAGTCTAATAAGTAATAGTAAAAGATTACCTTTACCCTAGCAGAGGGAAGTTACCTCCTCATGGATGAATAGTAAAAACTGTAAAATAAACAAAGTAACTTATTATTATTACAGAACGTAATTAAAAATTACAAAACTAAATTAAAAGAACTTAGAGAGAGAATACTCCCTAATTACATAGAATTAGTGAGAGGAAATGTACCACAAAAACTGAAATCTCGAGCTCTATTTATAGGCGCGGATGGGGCTGCGCGTCGCGACGCTGGACAGTTCCGCGTCGCGACGCCCGCTACAGTGACACGTGTCACTTGCTATTTTGTCGGCTCAGATCTTATCCGATGACATGGCATTGTTCATGACGTCATTGCTTACGTCACACTGAGGTGAGATTGTCGGCAGCATCAGATCGTGACACGTGGCATGGGCGCATTTTAGCACGATCGTTGAGATGTTGACACGTGTCCTGGCGCACGTTAGCATAGATGATAATTGTCGGCACCGTTGTGATGATGACACGTGGCAGCGCACGTTAGCAAGTCTTCAGTGATGGTGACATGTGGCAAACGCACGTTAGCAAAGTCAACTTTTCAGATTCTGACCCCGTTGACCCCGGCGCACTTTAGCAAAATCAGCGCACGCTGGGCGTCGCGGCGCGCAAAGCTCCAGAGTCGTGACGTGCAGAAGGCGAAAATATTCCTGTTGACGCATTTTTGTCCGGTTTTGTCCCAAATTGCCTCCAGTGCTGTCCAAACTTTATTTATCTGCAAAATAACAACAAAACACATCAAAACGTTCATAAATCTCGCTACCCCACCGCCCGACAGGTATATTCCTATCCTGTAGGAAATCTATTAAAGGGTTATCTATCCTCAAGGAAGATCGTGGGCTATTGAGTCCTAAGGTCTTAAACTTAAAATCCCTATGTCTAGTTCATTTTAAGTTTACCTAATCAATTTAATTAATGGCCAGTTAATTAAAGAGCATTAAGATTAAGACTCAATAAATAAATCTTTAAATTACCCAAACTATAATCTTACCCTTATAAACCGGTTAAATTGAAATTCATCACAACCCTAGATAACTAACTTAGCTACGACACATAACTAAGGCTAAAAACTTTTAAAGACTTAAAATAAAATTGCATACAGTAAATGCGGTCAAATAAATGCTGAAAGTGAAATAAAATAAAATTGCTAAGGTAAAAGGAATTACTTCTACTATATACTAATTAGATTTCTCCCATAATATAATATAAGCTTTGCAAAACATTACCAACCAGCCATATAGGCGGCATCTTGATTTAATCAGTTTAAAAACAGCCAGCCTTAAAGGCGGAATCATATAAACCAGCCATAAAGGCGGAATCAAAATAACCAGCCATATAGGCGGAATGAAAACAACCAGCCATAATGGCGGAATTAAATAACCAGCCATATAGGCGGAATGAAAACAACCAGCCATAAAGGCGGAATTAAATTACAAACCGACCAGTCTGGCGGTATCTTTATTAAGTCCAATTTAAAACTTTGAATATATTATAATTATGGGATAATAATCTAAGAAGCAATAGTAAAAGAATTACCTTTTACCCTAGCAGAGGGAAGTTACCTCCTCATAATGAGTAGTAAAAACTGTAAAATAAAGAAAGTAAATTATTATTATTACAGAACGTAATTAAAAATTACAAAACTTAATTAAAAGAAACTTAGAGAGAGAAGAACTCCCTAATTACTTCAAAGAAGTGGGAGGAATTGGTACAACAAAAACTGAAATCTCTAGCTCTATTTATAGGCGCGGGTAGGGGTCCAGCGTGGCGACGCTAAAGGGTTGCGCGTTGCGACGCCCGCTACAGTGACACATGTCACTTGCTGATTCACCGGCTCAGATTCTTATCCGATGACGTGGCACTGTTCATGACGTCATTGCTTACATCACGCTGAGGCGTGATTTTCGGCAGCGTTAGATCGCGACACATGGTACCGGCGCATTTTAGCAAGTCCGTTGAGATGTCGACACGTGGCAAGGCGCAAGATAGCATAGATGATGATTTTCGGCATCGTAGGATGATGACACGTGGCAGGCGCAAGTTAGCAAACCTTCTGTGATGGTGACACGTGGCACGGCGCACTTTAGCAAAGTCAACTTTTCAGATTCTGACTCGTTGACCCAGCGCACTTTAGCAAATCCGGCGTATTCTGGGCGCCGCGGCGCGAAGTGATCCAGCGTCGCGACGCGCAAAAGATGAAAATATTCCTGTTGACGCATTTTTGTCCGGTTTTGCCCCAAATTGCCTCCAGTGCTATCCAAACTTTATTTATCTGCAAAATAACAACAAAACATATCAAAACATTCATAAATCTCGAGAAACAATTCAAAACATTAGGTCAAATGAGTGAGAATAAGTGATATAAATACCACTCATCACTTACAAGACACCTATTGGTATGTCGCCATATCGATTGGTGTTTGGGAAAACATGTCATCTTCCAGTTGAGCTTGAACACAAGACGTACTGGGCACTGAAGAAGCTGAATCTTGATTCACAAGCTGCAGGAGAGAAAAGACTTCACCAACAAAACGAATTGGAGGAATTTCACCTACAGGCTTATAAGAATGTCAAACTGTACAAGGAAAAGACCAAAAAATGGCATGACCGAAAAATAGTGCACAGACAGTTGGAACCAAGGCAGCAGATGTTGTTGTACAACTCGAGGTTGAAACTTTTCCCTGGAAAGTTGAAATCTAGGTGGTCTGGACCATTTGTGATCACTCAGGTTTTACCATATGGAGCTGTTGAGTTACTGGATCCCAATACCAACAACACATTCAAGGTTAACAGTCAGCGTGTCAAGCACTACTGAGGAGAATCATTTGAGCGACAAAAAGAAAGTGTCACACTTTCAGATTCAGCATAAACGTTAAAGAAGTCATGTCTAGCTGACGACGATTAAACTTAGCGCTCACAAGGAGGAAACCAATGCAATTTTTGTATATATTGTGATTTGGTGTGATTTAATTTGGTGTGTTTAGTTTTTGCAGATTAAGTTATTTCAAGATGGAATAAGCTCTAGCAAATCTTCACAAGTAATTTCCTTCTTTCCCTCAACAATCTATGATGAAAGTTTACAAAACTCGCTTGGAACGGATGAGGTTACTGACAATCCATGGTGTTTCTAATGATATTCGTTGGGTAATTGAAGCACGAGTCCGATTGGCAGGTGAGTCTTCTGACTCTTTTATTTCACATCTGCCTGGTTTTGGAAGAAGCACCTATGCAAAGAAACGTAGAGCTAAGCAAATGGGTGTTTGTTACAAATGTGCACGATGGAATTGCAATACTTGTTGTCGTTCTTTCGCAAATTACATACACAATTTCAAAAAGAAAGACAACAGTTAAATCTTGGGAATTTGACTAAAAAAACACCATGTTTGCCAATTTATAAGAAAATTGGATGGGAAGCTTGTCCCTGACGCATAGACGTTAATCAAGCTGTAAATTTTTGTATATATTATATCTCTTTGTCTTTTCCTAATAATTGTGATTTGTTTTGTTGTTTTCTTTTATTTTCTCCGACAGGATCCAAAGCTTTTTGACTATCAAGATTTAGTTTACTATTTTGCTACTGATCATCCTTTGGAAGATACTTGTGTTATTTTTACTCACCCTTTTCAGGTATTATAAATTCAACTCATCATTGCACTTTAGAAGACATCCAGAGTAAAACATGGAAGCCACTTCAAGAAGACGAGTTGAAAACATCTGTGTGTTTTGCGGTAGTAGTGTTGGTACTAAACCACAATACGTAGAAGCAGCACATGAATTGGGTCGAGTCTTAGCTGCAAGGAATATGCACTTAATATATGGCGGAGGAAATCTTGGGCTTATGGGGATCGTTTTAAAGGCTGTACAGGAAGGAGGCAGTCACGTTTTGGGAATCATCCCAAAACCCTTGGCGGAGGCAAATCTTATTGAACCATCAAACGGAGAGGAATTGATCGTGCCAGATATGTCTGAACGACTGGTAGAAATGATTAACCTTGCTGATGCTTTTATCGCTTTGCCAGGTGGCTTGGGCATATTGGAGGAAATTTTTATAGTTCTATCTTGGGCGAACCTGAACATACACCAGAAACCAATTGGACTGCTCAACGTTGATGGATTTTATGATTTTATTTGTGTGTTTCTTGAAGATGATCGGAGAAATGGGTTCGTGTCAAAACCTTTAAAAGAACTCCTCTATACTGCCAGAACTGCTCCGGATTTAATAGACCAACTTTTAGCCCATGAACCACAAATTGACCATATCCTTTCAAAGATAAATTGGTCTGAGGACGATCGTGGTAAGAGGCGTAGGATTAATCTGGATCTTAACCTTTAATATCCTATATAAATTCAGCTAACCATGTATTATCTTCTAAACTCTTCTTCTACTGCTTAAGACATTGGGGACAATGTCTCATTTAGGTTTGGGGGAGGGAATTAGTTGATCAGTATCTTGTTTTTAGTTCTGTGTTGTTTTTATTTTTAGTCCAAAATTTTCGAAAAAAAAAATTGATAAATTTTCAAAAAAATTACAAAATATTTTGCGTTTTTGTATTTTTATTTTGACTAAAAAGGTGAAATTGGTAAGAGATAGCTGAGTAAGGAGTTTCCACTCATGAGACGTATCTTAAACCATTTTTGAAACAAGTTAATTTTTGTTTATTTCATTTTGACTTATTTAATTTGTGAAATCTCCATAAAAATGACTAAAATGGATCTTCATATGCTCAGTTGACAGATATTATCAACATGCATAGTAACATACGGACATGAGCTAAAATTGAAAAGTTTGTAATATTCAGTTCTCTAGTTTAGTTGGAGGAAGCATCTCAAAAGGCAGTGGAGTAAAAAAAAAATTTGAGATCCGAGTTATTAAGTCTGTAAGGGTGTTTTAACACCTAGTGCCCTAAAGCCAACTGGTTTAGGAGCCACTGGCCCAACACTCGCTACATGGATCAAAGATGTTGCAAAAATATATATATCTGAAGTCTGAGTAATTAAGTCTGTAGGGGTGTCTTAACACCTGGTGCCCTAAAGCCAACTGGTTTGGGAGCCACCGACCCAACACTCGCTACATAGACGGAAGGTATTGTATATAAATAAAAAAAATAGAAAAGAAAAATCAAAGAAAAAAATCAGAAAAATTCGAAAAATTATTCCATTGCTGCAAAAAGGTGTGAATTCTGATAAAACTTTAGGACAAAAATATTACTCTCTTATCAACTGCACTTGTGACTATTGTGGGCAAAAATGAATTGTTTAATATTTTGTTGGCTATGTATATGGAGAATGATAAAAATAATCGGAGAATTTACTTATTCGGTAATTTAGAATGAAACAAAATAACTAGTAACTTGGAGTAGAAGTTTCACCGATTAGTCACTAACTTCTTTATTCTCTTTTCTCTTGTCTTTTTGCTTTTGTGTGCATTAGTTTTACTACATTTTTACTTTTGTATCATTGCTGTAAACCCTCATGAGACTTCAACTCGTCCACTAGGGGCACCTAGGGGTTTAAAGGCTTGTCGTATACGCTAAATGCAACCGTGATCCCTACGAAATGGCTTAGTTAATTTATTTATGTTATTTTACTCTATGTTTTGCTCGAGGACTAGCAAAATGTTAGGTTTGGGGGAGTGATGAGTGGTAAATCTATCACTATTTCCCACTCATTTAACCTAATATTTTGTATAGTTTCTTGACTTTTGTGAATATTTTGATGTGTTTTGTGTTATTTTGTAGATAAATAAAGTTTCAAGGACATTCTGGAGGTGATTTGGGGCAAAACAAGAAAAATTGGCAAAAAGGACATTTTGGTCATTTTTGGCGTCACGACGCCTAACGTGCGCCATGGTCTGCTAATGTGCGCCGGGTCAACAGGTCAGAATTTGAGAAGTTTGACTTTGCTAACTTGCGCTGTGCCACGTGTCACCATCACAGCTGATCTGCTAACATGCGACGTGCCATGTGTCATCCTCCTAGGTGCCGACAATTACTATTTTCGTGTGTGCCAAGTGTCATCCTACGTGACGCCACGTCATCTAGTCAACGCGTCAACTC
This sequence comes from Zanthoxylum bungeanum, assembly GCA_019454045.1. Classification (NCBI taxonomy): domain Eukaryota; kingdom Viridiplantae; phylum Streptophyta; class Magnoliopsida; order Sapindales; family Rutaceae; genus Zanthoxylum; species Zanthoxylum bungeanum. The sequence goes on from SKCR01042535.1 coordinate 87,519, forward strand.
TGCCACGTGTCTTTCCACGACATTATCCACGTCATCAGGTCAACCGAGTCAACATGCCACGTCAGCATCAGCCAATCACAGTGTGACACGTGTCGCAATCCTACGGTGCCGACAATTGATCTCAGTCACCTTGCCACGTCATCGCACGTCAGCATAATAATTGAGCTCTTAGCCGCCTCACCACGTGTCGCTTTATCTTCTTATCTGAATTGCCACGTGTCAAAACCAAAGCATGCCACACCAACTGCAGCTAGCGTAGCGACGCCAAAGGTCTTGGTGTCGCGACGCTGGAACCCCACCGAGGCCTATAAATTCAGCTCAAGATTTCAGATTATTTTGTACCATTCTCTCTCATTTCTTTGATGTAAATAGAGAGTTATTCCTCTCTAAGTTTCTTTTAATTTAGTTTTGTAATTTTTAATTACATTTTGTAATAATAGTAATTTACTTTCTTTATTTTACAGTTTTTACTATTCAATCATGAGGAGGTAACTTCCATATGCTATGGTGAAGATAATTCTTTTACTATTGCTATTTAGATTAATCTCCCTTAAAAATAATATATTTACTATTTAAAATTTGACTTAAAAAGGGATACCGCTATATTGGTCGGTTGGTAAATCAATTTAACTTGGTTAAACCTGACTAAGAAAGGATACCGCCAGATTGGTCGGTTGGTAATAAAATTCCCTTACCGCCTATATGGCAGGTTTATTTTGGTTCCGCCTTTATGGCTGGTTGGACTTAAATTGATTTAATCAGGTTACCGCCTATATGGCTGGTTGGTAATAATCACAAGTTTATATATTATTTTTCTGAGAGATATCTAAATTAGTAGTAGTAGAAATAATTCATTTTACCTTAGCATTTTATTTTATTTTACTTTTAAGCTTTCACTTTACGCAACTAATTTTCAGCACTTTTACTTTATGGCTTTTACTTTTCAGTTTTTACTAGCCCTAGTTATGTGTCATAACTAAGTTAGTTATCTAGGGTTGTGATGAAATCTAATATCACCGGTTTATAATGGGTTAGATTATAGTTTGGGTAATATAAAGATTTATTTATTGAGTCTAAATCTTAATGCTTTTTATTAACTGGCCACTAATAAAATTGATAAGGTAAACTTAAAATAAACTAGACATAGGGATTTTAAGTTTAAGACCTTAGACTCAATAGCCCACGATCTTCCTTGAGGATAGATAACCCTTTAATAGATTTCCTTACAGGATAGGAATATACCTGTCGGGCGGGGGTAGCCAAATTGGAACTTAATCTTAATGAATCTAGGTAATTTTTTTGACATAGAGATATGGTTCAATTGGATTATACTAGGTATTTGTAATTGACCATCGGTAGAGGCTTTTACATAATTTAGTGTTCCAGGTTAATAAATAAATATATTACCCAACTTTAAGATAACCACTTCATTTTAAAATGATATTGGAAGAAATCACAACTCTAGATAGTTTTTAATATTGAATTTTCTTAAAACCTATTTTCGACAATTTTATTTACTTGCTTTTAAATTTAGAATCGTCACCATTTCAAATCAATCAAACAACTTGTTAGATACTAGTAATCATTTGACCTCATAAAATTATTAGTTTAGATATTAAGTCCTCGTGAGATCGATATTTTTATACTACTTGAACGATACGTACGCTTGCGTTATACGTGTGTGTTTACGTCGGTCAATAGGATTGTTCTTATCACACACTGCATAAGTCCCATCAAAGTGGGAGTGACTGTAGGCACTGCATTTTTGCATGGAAGACTCGATGATGAGTCTCATTTGGAGGCACTACCTTTTAAGTCGCGGGAAACGGTCGTCGGAAGGAAAAACTCTTTTTTTGTTGGATTTGCTGGAGTAGCTTCGGGTTCGCTTGTTGGACCTCCGTTTAAAATACGCCCTTAGGCCACTAAACACACACCAAGCTCATCTCACCCGAGCCCAATCCAAAGATAATTAAAACCTTTAAAATACATGTCACAAATTAAATTAATTTAAATTAAAGCTAATTGAAATTAAATTAAACCAATTAAATTAAATAAATTAAAAACTAATTAACCAATTAAAATAAATCTAAATTAAATTAAACTAATATTTAATTAAAATCTAATACCAAATTAAATAAATCATTACCAAAATTAAATAATCACCTACCTAATTAACAAATTAAATGCCTAAATAAAACAATATCATGCCTAATTAAAGTCAATCAAATATATAACCTTCCTAAACAAACAAATCATGTCCCCAATTAATTTGATTTCTTTCCTTAACAAATGCATGCAAACCCTAATCATAATCTCTCACTATAAATATAACACAAAATCCAACCCTACAATGACTTCACCCTCACGGCAACTCACTCCTATCACCATACACAAAACAATGAAACCCTAAACAAATGCATCTCTCCTCACTCTCACGAGAAAAAAAAAACCTAGAAACCCTGACCATCACCTACACACACAGACCTCACGTTATCTCTCTCATATTCCAATCCCCACGGCGATAAACAAAATAAATCAACCCTCATCGACAGCCTTCATAGCCACGCACACCCACCTGCCCTCTACCTCACGTTGAAACCATCACGAAAATAGCCAAGACACACACGAGCCATAAACCAACACCTCACAGCCCCTCTGACCAAGCCAACAAACTACCAACACGCCCCTGACCTTAATTTCCACTTACGCAGCCCACAAACTCATCAACAAAATCATCACAATTCATCAGCCCTTCATCACATTTCACAAACAGGAAAACTGCCCAACAAACCCTCATATTGTCGCACCTTCCAAGCCCTCATCAACCCTTTCCATTACCGTGAAACAGCCTCCACACATCCCCCACTGCAGTCCTAAAAAAGACGTAAAACAGTCCCGAAATTACCAAACACAGTGACCAGAAAATATAGCAGCAAAACGGAGTGAAAACAACGACGAAAATAGCAAAACAACGAGCTAAGACGTTAATCCAGTGAACCGGAAAAGTTACGGAGTGACAACCCTTCCGACGGCCATGAAACGCGAGTCCAAAAGTCGACATAAAAGGTTAGACCTGAGGGTACTTTTCCTATTATTTCCATCTATCTTTTTAATTATTTTATTAATTTTTTATTGCATGAGAGTCGTTTATTGATGCATGATTGTGGCCCTTGAATAGATAGTAAATGCATGTATTGTGGAATGATGTATGTTGTGGCCCTTGAGTAAAATGGAAAATGTGTCGCCTCTTGTGGTATATAGGATGGAAACCCGGACATAAATTTCATAGCCGATTTCGAATGGACGGTAGTATGATCTGTACTCGAGATACAACTCCATGTACCACTTGAGTAAACAGTGCATATTTCGTTCTATGATGTTTTGATTTATTTATTATTCGCTACTTGATTTCTGCATGTTATTTGTTTATGTAATTATAAGATAAAGCATATGGGCTTAGTAAGTGCGATTAAAGGTCCTCTATTTTGAGAGGTTAAAATCCTTTACCACGATGCCTTGCCGCGCTGGATAATGAATATTCATTTGGATGTGAGATATGTTCAATTGGGTATACGAAGTCCGATATTGTTACCTTTATTTTTATATGCATTATGATGAGATAAAGCGCATGGGCTTAGTAAGTGCGATTAAAAGTCCTCTATTTTGAGAGGTTAAAATCCTTTACCACGATGCTTTGCCGTGCCGGATAATGTATATTCGATTGGATGTGAGATATGTTCAATCGGATACATGAAGTCTGATATCATTGTCTTTACTTTTTTACATATGTATTGTGTTGCTTGCGTATGGGCTTAGTAAGTGCGATTAAAGGTCCTCTATTTTGAGAGGTTAAAATCCTTTACCATGATGTTTTGCCGCGCCGGATGATGATGTATATTCGATTGGATGTGAGATATATTCAATCGGATACACGAAGTCCGATATCATTGTCTTTACTTTTTATATATGTATTGTGTTGTTTGCGCATGGGCTTAGTAAGTACAATTAAAGGTCCTATAGTTTGAGAGGTTAAAATCCTTTACCACGATACTTTGCCGCGCCTTTTAGCCCGTTATTATTTATTAGGTGTCATCTATTCATCCGTTCATGTATGTGTCATGTTATTTACTGCATTTTGGAGGTCACTGCTGTAACCCCGTTCGAACACATTTCAGAACGCCGCACGAATGCATGTTTTCTGTCTGGTCCCGTTCGAACTCGTTATCAAACGCTATACGAACGCGAACCTTCTGTTTACCGTTCGAACGTGTTTACGAACGCTACTCGAACGCCCACACACTGAACTGAGTCCTTTTCATCACATGTTATGCATAATTGTTTCTTAGATGATTTCTCTTATATTATGTAATCAATCATACTATTTGAATTCCTGTATTTATTTATTTGATGTGTCCATGAGATGGTATTCAAGCATGATTAGGCCGTTAGTATGCTACTTGGTTCTTAAGCATGATTTAGCCCATTTATTTGTTCATTTTGAAGCATGATTAGTCATTTATTTTGCGTTGGAAATTCACATTATGTTTAGTTTTGTTCTTTATTTTCCGCAATATATAATTGAGGTATGCCATGAGATTATTGTATGATATTGTCGTTATAATGGTTTATTTATGCATGCGAACTTAGGAGTAAAATTGTCCTTGGAAATATGTTTCTTAAGCTTGGTTAGATTATTGCACAAATCATTTTATTACAAGTGGCATAAGTAAGGGGCCATTCCGAACCCAACGGTTTAAGGTCTTCCCTTGCGAGGGGTGAGTGTGGCCTTAAATCATTTTCCAGGTTCACACCGGGTGGCGAGTCCATTATTCTCCGGTTTAGTCCCTCGCGGGCTACTCCGTATTCCCAACCAGGCCACGAGCCCGGGACAGCATGCGTCGCCTAGTTTTTGTGTCCCACAATTATATATTCCTTAAAGAATATTTCTGGAGAATTGGGTAGGCACGACGCTTTTTAGAAGCCAACCATGTATTGTAAATCGGTTAGAACGTGGTACTTGTTGGACAATTATGACCCTTAGCATCACTATTTGTACAAAACATGGTGTTGTTGTACAAATTAATTATGTGACAAAGGAAATTGCTCTTTTATCATTTGTAACTAGATTACCGGGATATATAAATGATAAAAGTCCATATGATTAGTTCTGGATTGATAAGATATGAGACAATATCAATCCATGAAGGTTTAATCATTAAACATCCATAGTCGGAGTATTATCGAGATTGAACATCGATAATGCGGAATAAACTAGTATTGCACTTGTGCGTGTTATGGGAGCATAACGACATAGTTCTCATATATTTGGGTATTGGATACTCATGCAAGTGTAATAAGAGGTTGTGTTTACCGATGGTACGGAAACAGCTTCGCTCTGGATAGACCCCTCGGAATTCCATTGGTAGTAGGACTATGTGTCTATGGAAGTCCGAATCAGGGTAGGTGTATTTGGTCTTAACCTGAGACTTGCACCGCTAATACTTCCGACAATCAATATGCTTTGGTTTTGGTCATCCAGGGCTTTCACCGGTTCTGTGTACGCCTCTTCTGGGTATATTGAGAATCGTAGTGTATTGGGTGTGATGTCAAGATGGAAGTATCACTTCAGTCATAGTGAAGATGATGATCATATAGGATACGGAACTGGTGCTCTTATATGCTGCAGCTATCAGGATAATATGACTAGGTCATGATTATCCGATTATAGAGACTAGTAACCAGAGATCCGATATGTACTTCGTACGAGGCAGACATAATTCCAGCCCCACGCCTCGCATGTGACATCCGATACTGGATCACAATACGTAATACTACCTATATTACGCCTGATATAGATCACATATTCCTTTAAGAATATTTCTGGAGAATTGGGTAGGCACGGTGCTTTGCTAGAAGCCAACCATGTCTTGTAAATCGGTAAAAATGTAGTATTAGGTACGTACGTGTTCGGATAGTCCGATGACCGGATTTACTGCCAACATATCCGGGGATCTCATGGGTCGCTTCCCGAAGATTCACCGATGATGTATGACTCGCACATAATTAATCTGGGATTAATTAACAAAGAGAGAGAAAATTAATCTAGGATTAATTATGGATATATTTTATCTGGGATAAAATACTATTTAAAGAGAAAGAACAATTAATTTGGAATTAATCGATAAAATAATATATTCGATATATTATACGAAATTAGATTTCGACGCGGAATTAAAATTGGATTTTAATTCGGGCGAACGAGTTAATTTATAATTAATTCGCTAGCGACGTGAATAGTAATTTTGCTAGGCATAATTATTTAATTAAATTTGATTTAATTACGTCGCAACAGAAAATTCGTTAATTCAGAATTAGCGAACCCAAGCCCGAGAGTGTTTGCGGGCCCACTCGCATTTCGAATCGAGTGAGACCCACAAGTCACATCACGCGTCACATCATTAGTGTAGGCATTGTATTTTTGCATGTGAAACCCGATGATGAGTCTCAGTTGGAGGCACTACCTTTTAAGTCGCGGAAGCTGCGGGAAACGGACGTCGGAAGGGAGGAGTCAAGAATTAACTCATATTCGGATTAAGTTCGCTGGTTTAGCTTTGGATTACTTGTTGGTTTTCGGTTTTAAAAAAATATTCCCGGCCCAAAACACTAAAAAATCACCTAACCTCGGCCCAAAATCCCAACAAGCCCCCCTTGGCCTTGACCTAAAACCCTCGCAAGCCCAAACACCTAGCCCACACAAACCAAACCCACCAACCAATCCCACACAATCACACAGTCCATTAGCCCCTCCACTCACCGACAACACTACAAGGCAACAAACCCTAAAACCTTAGACACGTGAAGACCAAATAAAACCAAAATACTCTCCTATCAGACTCACGCATAAACTCACCAGCTCCTTCACAAACCAGACGTCCCACTTTTCCAAGCCATCCTCCTCCCATTCACACTCCCCACTCACGACACAATAACAAAAATAAACCCTAGATAGCTTCACTCGTAACCTTACCTCTCTTTACGTAGTAGACCCTTCCATCATCCACAAAAATAACAAAAAACCCAAGGCAATTAACACTCAACCTTGAACGCCTCTCACTGCTCCCTGCCTCAACCCTCCACACGTCCATAAGCCTTCATCGACTGCCAGCATTAATAAACAAACAACTCACAAACTTCCAACCTTCAAAGCAACCCAGCTCACGTCCTTCCAACAATCAACGCACAAATTGACCTCTAGCGCATAGCCTCTTAACAAACAAACAGCGCACACTAAAGGTCCATTCACGCTGCCACCAGCTTCCACACGTCCGCATAGCCTTGCGCACAATTCACAGCCTGCATACACTTAACAAACACTGCCAGCCAACCTCCTTCAACACGTCCCTCATTCAACGCCTCACACGTCCCCTAGCCTGCCTTTACCTTAACACCACTTTGCCCCATCAACACGCCCACTGACCTGATCCTCACGCCCACTACACTCATGCCCTACTTGAACCAGTGACCAGAACCGAAGCAAACAACCCTCTCCAGCAGCAGTGACCGAAAACAGTAAGTAAAACAACCCATTAACCGAGAGTAAACCTGACCCTAAAACCGTCCCGAAATTACCCTAAATTAACCCAGAAACTTCCCAGTAAAACAGTCCAGAAACTGCCCCGAACAGCCCTCCAAAATCGAGCCAAAACAGTCCACTAACACACCTGAACAGTGAGCAGAAAATACATCACATACAGCTGCAAAGCAGAGTCAAACAGTGGCTTGAGCAACGAAACAGCGAGGGAAAAAGCAAACCAATGAACCGGGAAAGTTAAGGAGTTTTAACCCTTCCGATCTCGTGAAACGCAAGTCCGAAAGTCGACAAAAAAGGTTAGACCTGAGGGTCTTTTCCACATTCGTTTTCTATTTTCTTTTGATTATTCATTGAGTATTGTTCGCATGATTGTTATGTTAAAATGCATGTCGCCCTTGAGTAGATAAATATGCATGGATTACGAAATATTGTATGTTGTGGCCTTGGAATAAAATGAAAGATGTGTCAACTCTCGCGGTATATCGAATGGAAACCCGGACATAAATTTCATAGCTGATTTCGAATGCACGGTAGTATGATCTGTACTCGGGATACAACTCCACGTACCGCTTGAGTAAACGAAACCTTCTTTTGTTTTTTGTTGCTTTGATTTATTTATTTTTTTCGTCATTTGAATTCCACATGTTACTTGTTTATGCATAATACGATCGAGCACATGGGCTTAGTAAGTCGGATTAAAGGTCCCCTATTTGGAGGGGTTAAAATCCTTTACCACGATGCTTTGCCGCGCCGGTTGATGTGTGTTCGGTTGGATGTAAGATATGTTCAATCGGGCATACTAAGTTTGATATGATTGTCTTTATTTTTATATGCATGATGCGATCGAGCGCATGGGCTTAGTAAGCCGGATTAAAGGTCCCCTATTTGGAGGGGTTAAAATCCTTTTACCATGATGCTTTGCCGTGCCGGTTGATGTGTGTTCGGTTGGATGTAAGATATGTTCAATCAGACATACTAAGTTTGATATGATTGTCTTTATTTTTGTATGCATGATGCGATCGAGTGCATGGGTTTAGTAAGTCGGATTAAATGTCCCCTATTTGGAGGGGTTAAAACCCTTTACCACGATGCTTTGCCGCGCCGGTTGATGTGTGTTCGGTTGAAAGTAAGATATGCTCAATCGGGCACACTAATTTTGATATTATTGTCTTTATTCTTTGTATGCATGATGCAATCGAGCGCATGGGCTTAGTAAGTCGGATTAAAGGTCCCCTATTTGGAGGGGTTAAAATCCTTTACCACGATGCTTTGCTGCGCCGGTTGATGTATATTCGATTGAATATGAGATGTGTTCAATCGGGTATATGAAGTCTCATATAGTTATTTTTGTCTTTGTACGCATTGTAATTGAAAGCGCATGGGCTTATTGTGTTGGACTAAAAAGGTTCTCCATTTGGGGGAAGAAAAAGCCTAAAAGGCTACCTTTACCACGATATTCGCCACGCCTTTCATATATTGGATGCATCATTTACCTTAGTCTTGGCTTACCATAGTATAATTCATATATCAATGTTATGATAGCATTTAAGTATTATTTCTTGGAGTATATCGGATGGAAACCCAGACATAAATTCCGTAGCCGATTCCGAATGGAGGGTAATGCGGTCCGTACTTGGGATACAATTCCACGTACCACTTGGAAAAGTACTCACATATGTGTTTGTGTCCATATTAGTTATCTTCTTTTGCACCACGTCATAGCATGCTTACTTTAATGCCTAATTGTATCCTTAAGTGTCTTTTTGCATTATGTACTTAGTTGGCTCTTTTATTTGTGCATGGACATGTAATGGCTATTTGTTTATGATACGTCTGTGAAATAACATGTTCGCCATTATTTGATTCGCCTCTATGTGTGCTTGTGTGGTTAGTGTGTGCTTGTGTTTCCATGAATACAATATGCCAATGAAGTTGTATGTTCGTTACTACTTTGATGTACTTTCAAGCATGCAATCTTAGTTGTGAAATATATGAAAATTTAGGTGTAAGTTTTATTTTTACGCATATGGATTTAGAAGCATGATACTCTTGGAAATAAGTGTTACTTAAGCTTGATTAAATTATTACACAAATCCTTTCATTACAAGTGACATAAGTAAGGGACCATTCTGAACCCAACAGTTTGAGGTCTTCCCTTGCGAGGGGTGAGTGCGGCCTTAAATCTCATTTTCCCGGTTCACACCGGGTGGCGACTCCATTATTCTCCGATTTAGTCCCCCGTGGCTACTCCATACTCCTGACCGGGCCGCGAGCCCTGGACAACATGCGTCGTCCAGTTCCTGTGTTCCCATAGTCTGGCGACTCCACTGTGATAGAGAATCGACCCCGAAATATTGTCTTCTAATGTTTCGATTTATGTTTTAATTGACCGTGTCTATAGTGGATAAAATGAGTGTTTAATCAAAGGCATTTTGAAGATAGGTAATGGTTTGGTGTCTTCCTTCATTCACTACCTTTCTAGAAGGAAAAGCTGTGAAGGCACCTATATAGCCATCTACTCGTAGCCTATTGTGATAGACTAATTTGGAGGACTCGTTGTTTATTCCTGACACCAAGCGATAAGAGCCTAAGAGGCTTGGGTATTTAAGTGAGCCTCGCTCCACGTTCCCTCTGGGGAATCTACAACGGGAAATCCATTTGACAGTCAGTTACACACCATAACTCATTGGCACGTACCTTAGTGTATAAAAAAATGTGTGCTCACTTGGTTACTCGAACCCTTGATTGGGGAGACCTAGTTGTGGGCCATCCTTCGCCGATGAGAGCCTTTGTCTACACTCCTGCGAACCCACCCATAGACCGAGATTGTATGGTTAAAGTAACAATTATTTCCTTAAGTATAAGCTTGTAGACCATCCTCATTTGGATGCAGTTGGACCATTGTCAGAAATGCGGACTTGCTGGGCCATTTAAACTAGGGCAAGTTCGTACCTTATGACCATTGGGCCCAAAGCTTCTGAAATGTTGATGGGCCATTCTGTAGAAATTATTGTTTTATGTTTGCATTATCTTTCTTTTATGCTTGTGTTTGGGAACATCGCCGTTTGGATCCATTTGGACCATTTGTCATAGGATATGGGCTTGTTGGGCCATTTAAACTGGGACAAGAATGTATTTTATGACGATTGGGCCAAAGGCTTCTAAGTGCTGATGGGCCACTTTGTGCTTGTGTTCGGAACATTACCATTTGGATTTAGTTGGGCTCTTTACCATGAGATGTGAACTCGTTGGGCCATTTAAACTGGGACGGATTCACTCCTATGACAGTTAGCCCAAAAGCTTCTAAAATGATAATGGGCCGATTTGTTTGAAAATTTTAATTGATTTAGTATGTTCTATATGTTACATGCATCTCATGCACCTCATACATACATATATCATGTTAACACCCTCTATGTCTCAAAAAGACATCATAGATTCCCGTTGGGTTAGGGAAGAGAGAAGACTCACTAAAAGACTGGTAACAGATATGAGTACATTCGATAATGAGGTATCCCGAATAGATCAGTTGGAGAATGGTTTCACCAAGATTACTGAACAATTGCAAGCCTTGACTACTGCCATGACAAATATGGATGTGCCCTGTGCTGGGGGAAATTCTGAGAATGTGAGGCGCGAGGAGCCTCCGAATGGGTTGGGGGATGATATCCCCACTTTTGATGATGACATGGCAGAGTATGCAACAGGCAAAGTGATTGGGTCTTAGACAGAATTTCAGAAGCTTCGGGATCAGTTGAAATAGTTACCCGTAAAATGAGGGGTAAACATGAAGAGTTGTTAGACTATGAGGCAATGACCTTCGGAGAATAGCTGCCAGCTCAGTTTAAAATGCCCTACATGGCCAAGTTTAATGGGAATGGAGACCCAGAGTCCATCTGCAGCAATATGTCTCAGTCATGAGTTCAGTGGGCCTATCACAGCGCCAAGTCCAAAAGATGTTTGGGATGTCACTCGAGGGGGCACTTGTGGTTTGGTATCAAGCCTTGAGAAGAAGGTTAAGAAGATTGGAGGGAACTAGCTGATGCTTTTCTAAAGCAGTATGTTACAGACTTAGAGATTGACTTGTCACTCCGTGATTTGGAGAACACTAAGCAGAAGCCGGAAGAAAGCTTCAAGGGGTATGTAGACCGCTGGAGAAGCCAGCTTTTGAAGATGCAGACTCGGCCCTCTGAGAAGGACCAAATTAAAATGATCATCAAGGGCACCAAGCCATCGATCTATGGCAAGTTGAGGATGATGACTTCAATGATTGCAGATTTCCGACAGCTGAGGGAAACTGTCATGGACATTGAAGAAGAGGAGGTGAAAAACTGGAAGTTTTTTAGCCAGAATAGGAGGAATTTTGGAGGGCATTCTGAGACCAAGCCCGCTACTGCCGAGATTGCTGCTATTAAGAATAGGCGTTTTTCTAACTTGGGTATACCCTTGTCCAAAGTGCTTGAGAAGCTGACTAGGCAAGGATTCTTAAAACTCTTGGAACCTAGACCACTCCCAAATCCTCCCCCACCAAGCCTCAATATGAACCGCTACTGCCACTTCCACCAACAACCTGGCCATGACACCAATAGATGTACCCGTCTCCGCCATGAGATCCAAGACTTAATTGACTCCCACAAGATTCCTGACCCTGAAAGAGAACAGCCAAACACACACACCAATCCTCTACCAAATTATCACTCTGTTCCCCCACCCAGATACATGATCAACTCTGGCTTGCCCGAAACCTCCGTCCTCCAAGCTCTCAACCACCAAGCTTCGTACATATGGATAGGGTGTGACAACGATGAAGAACCATAGGCCGAGGACGAAGGCAGCGCTGCGAATAATGAAGTTGTTCCTCCTAGTTTGTTTGATCCCGCATTTTTAATATAGACATTGATTTTGTCTGTTTGTTCGAACCTTTTTCTAATGATAATAAAGACGTTCATTTCCCGTACTCGTTTGAATATGCAACATGGGTATATTTGAAAAAAGCATTCAACCTTGGTATTATGATACACAACGATGCTTAGAACATGGGGAATCCTCGGAAGAAGCAAACATGAAGATAAGATAGTCATTCACAAACTGGGAAACGGGGACAGTAAGGCTGTCAGACTTGGAAGGGAATGAGTTCACCGAGCTGATCAATGTTGACATATTGAAGCTGTATTTTACCTGAGACCGGGCAGTCACCAAGAGAATTGGCAGAAGACCTAACCCAACGGGGTGGGAACATTCACGCATACATGCATACACGTAACCCATTTTGCACCCTTTTGTGTTTGTTTTGTTTTGTGTTCACAGGTTTTGAAGCAAAAAAAAAAGAAAGCGGCGAAGACAAGCCAATAAGGCATAACAAAAGCACAGTATCGGAATTAGGTAATAATCATGGGGCTGAGGCCCATATTGGTGTTATATTTGGGTAGTAATTTGAGGGTTGAGGCCCATATTAGTATCAGTCTGGGGGCGAGGCCTACATCAATATCAGTCTGGGGGCGAGGCCCACATCAGTATTAGTCTGGGGGCAAGGCCCACATCAGTATCAGTTTCAGGGATGAGTCCCAGGGTTGAGGCCCACATCATCATCAGCAGTTTGGGGATGTGTCCCAGGGTTGATGCCCACACATCATCAGTAGTTTGGGGATGTGTCTCAGGGTCGAGGCCCACTGCGTCATCAGAACAGTTTTGCCAGGTACGGCGTGTGAAATATGTGAATTATGCGGATTACCGTGGACTATCTTGAAGTGTTGTGGATTATGTGGACTACCGTGGACTATCATGAAATATTGTGGATTATCATGGACTATCTTGAAGTGTTGTGGATTATATGGACTATCGTGAAATATTATGGATTACCGTGGACTATCTTGAAGTGTTGTCGATTATGTGGACTACTGTGGACTACCGTGGACTATCATGAAATATTGTGGACTACCGTGGACTATCTTGAAATGTTGTAGATTATGTGGACTACCGTGGACTATCGTGAAATATTGTGGACTACCGCAGACTATCTTGAAGTGTTGTGGATTATGTGGACTACCGTGGACTATCATGAAATATTGTGGACTATTGTGGACTATCTTTAAGTGTTGTCGATTATGTGGACTACCGTGGACTATCGTGAAATATTGTGGACTGCCGTGGACTATCTTGAAGTGTTGTAGATTATGTGGACTATCGTGAAATATTGTGGACTACCGTGGACTATCTTGAAGTGTTGTGGATTATGTGGACTACCGTGGACTATCATGAAATATTATGGACTATCGTGGACTATCTTGAAGTGTTGTCGATTATGTGGACTACCGTGGACTATCGTGAAATATTGTGGACTACCGTGGACTATCTTGAAGTGTTGTAGATTATGTGGACTACCGTGGACTATCGTGAAATATTGTGGACTACCGTGGACTATCTTGAAGTGTTGTATATTATGTGGACTGCCGTGGACTATCATGAAATATTGTGGACTACCTTGGACTATCTTAAAGTGTTGTGGATTATCGTGAACTAGTGTGGACTATTGTGGACTACCGCGACACCCTAAGTACGGGGTTTAGCACGCCAAGAATGGCACGTCATCAAATTCAGGTCGAGGTAGCAGGCAAGTCAGGAGGCAGCTGGCGAGCCAGGTAAGTGCAAATGCATTACATAACTTTGATAGGATTGTTCAGAGTCACACACTGCACAAGTCCCATCAAAGTGGGGGCGACTATAGGCATTGCATTTTTGCATGTGAAACTCGATGATGAGTCTCAGTTGGAGGCACTACATTTTAAGTCGCGGAAGCCGCGGGAAACAGACATCGGAAGGGAGGAGTCAAGAATTAACTCATATTCGGATTAAGTTCGCTGGTTTAGCTTCGGGTTACTTGTTGGTTTTCCATTTTAAAAATTATTCTCGGCCCAAAACACTCACAAATCACCTAACCTTGGCCCAAAATCCCAGCAAGCCCCTTGGTCTTGACCTAAAACCCCCGCAAGCCCACACACCTAGCCCACACAAACCAAACCCACCAACCAATCCCACGCAATCACACAGCCCATCAGCCCATCCACTCACTGACAACACTACAAGGAAACAAACCCTAAAACCTTAGACACGTGAACACCAAATAAAACCAAAAACACTCACCTATCAGACTCACGCAAAAACTCACCAGCTCTTTCACAAACCAGACATCCCACTTTTCCAAGCCATCATCCTCTCATTCACACTCCCCACTCACGACATAACAACAAAAATAAACCCTAGATAGCTTCACTCGTAACCTTACCTCTCTTTACGTAGAAGACCCTTCCATCATCCACAAAAATAACAAAAAACCCAAGGCAATTAACACTCAACCTTGAACGCCCTTCACTGCTCCCTGCCTCAACCCTCCACACGTCCATAAGCCTTCATCGACTGCCAGCATTAAAAAACAAACAACTCACAAACTTCCAACCTTCAAAGCAACCCAGCTCACGTCCCTCCAACAATCAACGCACAAATTGACCTCTAGCGCACAACCTCTTAACGAACAAACAGCGCACACTAAAGGTCCATTCACGCTGCCACCAGCTTCCACACGTCCGCATAGCCTTACGCACAATTCACAGCCTGCATACACTTAACAAACACTGCCAGCCAACCTCCTTCAACACGTCCCTCATTCAACGCCTCACATGTCCCCTAGCCTGCCTTTACCTTAACACCACTTTGCCCCATCAACACGCCCACTGACCTGATCCTCACTCCCACTACAGTCATGCCCTACTTGAACCAGTGACCAGAACCGAAACAAACAACCCTCTCCAGCAGTGACCGAAAATAGTAAGTAAAACAACCCATTAACCAGAGTAAACCTGACCCTAAAACCGTCCCGAAATTACCCTAAATTAACCCAGAAACTTCCCAGTAAAACAGTCCAGAAACTGCCCCGAACAGCCCTCCAAAATCGAGCCAAAACAGTCCACTAACACACCTGAACAGTGAGCAGAAAATACATCACATACAGCTGCAAAGCAGAGTCAAAACAGTGGCTTGAGCAACGAAACAGTGAGGGAAAAAGCAAACCAATGAACCGGGAAAGTTAAGGAGTTTTAACCCTTCCGATCTCGTGAAACGCAAGTCCGAAAGTCGACGAAAAAGGTTAGACCTGAGGGTCTTTTCCACATTCGTTTTCTATTTTCTTTTGATTATTCATTGAGTATTGTTCGCATGATTGTTATGTTAAAATGCATGTCGCCCTTGAGTAGATAAATATGCATGGATTACAAAATATTGTATGTTGTGGCCTTGGAATAAAATGAAAGATGTGTCAACTCTCACGGTATATCAGATGGAAACCCGGACATAAATTTCATAGCCGACTTTGAATGGACGGTAGTATGATATGTACTCGGGATATAACTCCACGTACCGCTTGAGTAAACGGAACCTTCTTTTGTTTTATGTTGCTTTGATTTATTTATTTTTCGTCATTTGAATTCCACATGTTACTTGTTTATGCATAATACGATAGAGCGCATGTGCTTAGTAAGTCGGATTAAAGGTCCCCTATTTGGAGGGGTTAAAATCCTTTACCACGATGCTTTGCCGCGCCGGTTGATGTGTGTTCGGTTGGATGTAAGATATGTTCAATCGGGCATACTAAGTTTGATATGATTGTCTTTATTTTTGTATGAATGATGCGATCGAGCGCATGGGCTTAGTAAGTCAGATTAAAGGTCCCCTATTTAGAGGGGTTAAAATCCTTTTACCATGATGCTTTGCCGCGCGTTGATGTGTGTTCGGTTGGATGTAAGATATGTTCAATTCTGCATACTAAGTTTCATATGATTGTCTTTATTTTTGTATGCATGATGCGATCGAGCGCATGGGCTTAGTAAGTTGGATTAAAGGTCCCCTATTTGGAGGGGTTAAAACCCTTTACCACGATGCTTTGCCGCGCCGGTTGATGTGTGTTCGGTTGAAAGTAAGATATGTTCAATCGGGCACACTAAGTTTGATATTATTGTCTTTATTATTTGTATGCATGATGCAATCGAACGCATGGGCTTAGTAAGTCGGATTAAAGGTCCCCTGCATGGGCATATTGTGTTGGACTAAAAAGGTTCTCCATTTGGGGGAAGAAAAAGCCTAAAAGGCTACCTTTACTACGATATTCGCCACGCCTTTCATATATTGGATGCATCATTTACCTTAGTCTTGTCTTAACATAGTATAATTCATATATCAATGTTATGATAGCATTTGAGTATTATTTCTTGTAGTATATGTGATGGAAACCCAGACATAAATTCCGTAACTGATTCCGAATGGACGGTAATGTGGTCTGTACTTGGGATACAATTCCATGTACCACTTGGAAAAGTACTCACGTATGTGTTTGTGTCCATATTAGTTATCTTCTTTTGCACAACGTTATAGCATGCTTACTTTAATGCCTAATTGTATCCTTAAGTGTCTTTTTGCATTATGTACTTAGTTGGCTCTTTTATTTGTGCATGGACATGTAATGGCTATTTGTTTATGATACGTCTGTGAAATCACATGTTTGCCATTATTTGATTCGCCTCTATGTGTGCTTGTGTGGTTAGTGTGTGCTTGTGTTTCCATGAATACAATATGCCAATGAAGTTGTATGTTCGTTACTACTTTGATGTACTTTCAAGCATGCAATCTTAGATGTGAAATATATGCAAATTTAGGTGTAAGTTTTATTTTTGCGCATATGGATTTAGAAGCATGATACTCTTGGAAATAAGTGTTACTTAAGCTTGATTAAATTATTACACAAATCCTTTCATTACAAGTGACATAAGTAAGGGACCATTCTGAACCCAACGGCTTGAGGTCTTCCCTTGCGAGGGGTGAGTGCGGCCTTAAATCTCATTTTCCCGGTTCACACCGTGTGGCGACTCCATTATTCTCTGGTTTAGTCCCCCGTGGCTACTCCGTACTCCTGACCGGGCCGCGAGCCCGGGACAACATGCGTCGTCCAGTTCCTATGTTCCCACAATTTGTAATTCATGTAATGGGTATCGTGTCACCTTTTTTTGGTGATTGACAACTTGTCAATTTTTGAATGATGGAAGTAGATGGAAGGCTTTAATGCCTTGTACCTTTTAGACTTTGGATTTTTTGGTATTAGATTTTAGAAATCCAAATACACAAAAACCAACTCATCTTTTTCTCTCCCTCTCTCCCTCATTTGGCCTTGGTGCCAAAATTCTCTATAATTTTTTCTCTCATGGCCGAGAGATAGAAGAAGCAAAAAGGGAAGATTTGTGGCAAAATTTTCCAAGATGCTAGCACATCCAAGGGGTCACACAAAGGTTATAGGGAAACCCATTCATGAGCATGGAATCCATTCACAAAGCTTGGAGCACCATTGATTCTATAATGAACAATTAATTCATAACAATTATGAATATAAAATACTTTCTAATCGTAATAGAAAAGTTGAGCGCTCAAATTGTTCAAGTCCCGAATCAACTATTAAAAGAGATATTCATATGCTTCTCGTGAGAAGGAGTGAATTCCATATCTATGTAAAACGTTCCCAGCTACATACCAAATCATATCCCCAAAATACGTAGTTATTGGCTGGGAATGTAACACCAACCTCACTATAGTAAATCAAAGGACATAACCTGTCATGCAGGAGTTCGTAGTACACTCAAGATTAAGATCGAATCTATATATGACCATCTATTAGATAAAATGAATTTCTTCGGTTAACAGATATTAAAAGAAATTTATATTTATCTAAGTCCAGTCATATATGATCTTATCATACATGGTGCCTCCATTCCCATGTCACTACATAAATGATCCCGGATCAAGATCATCATAGAAGTATAGAATGGACCGCAACTATAGATAAACCACAAACAAAATACCCTATTTGTTTGCTCTCTATGGACTATTTAGATTACTAACTTTAGACTTAAACCCTATTGTGCATCAAACATACACTAAGTATAAAGGTACAAGAGTAATCAAGGTAAACAAGACAATTGAATAATATGCGATATAAATCAAGCAACTTTGATAAAATGAATAATGCATTTATTATTATAATAATAATAAATTCCATTTACAATACATGAAGCTCTAGGACATAAATCCCAACAGAGTATTGGTATTGAGAGACCTCAGACTCAGCTCGTATATCTTTTACCGGATGTAGCTTTATCTGGTGTTCCGTTGATTATTGATGGTGGTGAAGGTTCTAGACCTATACCTTTGATAGTTTCAACAGCTGCCCCAACCACTATTCCTGTAGCTGCACCTGACGCGGTTCTTACGGTTGTACCTAATATAACCCTTACCGCTCCTTCAGTTCCCCCTACAGCCACACATCCAGATGATGTATTGGGTAGATTTATCGATATAGTTGCACAATTGGTTTCCAGAGGGTCAGCGACTAATGTACCTTCGAGCAGCAGTGGTAATACGAGCAAACTAGACCGGATTCTCAATTTGAAGCCTCCTCAGTTTCATGACATGGCTGATCCCCTCGATGAAGAAAAATATAAGGATGATATTGAGCACATATTCAGCGTGTTGAACTTGACTAATCAAGATAAGGTTAGGTTTGCCGCTTTTATGATGAGAGGTGAAGCTGAGACCTGATGGAAGCACATTGAGTCAGTATTGTCAGATAGATTAAGATCACTTGATTATTAGAGAACTGGTGGACCTAGAATACATCGTTATATCACATTGGATATTTTTGAGGAAGCCTCCAATAATAAGTATTTTCCTTATGCCTATCAGAGTGAGCAGTGTTGTCTATTCGAGAACATAGTTCAGGGACCGACATAGACAGTGATGGAGTATGAGAGGCAGATGATTTCCTTATCTCGCTACTATTCAGAGTTGATACTGTGTGAGGATGATAAGTGGGAGAAATTCAAGGGTGGATTGAGACAGCATATTAGACCAAGGATCCCGATTTTAGGGAAACTGTCATATACAGTGCTAGTTGACAGAGCTATGATTGTAGATAGTGACATAAATATCGAGAGAGAGAGAGAGAGAGAGAGAGAGAGAATATAATAGCTTTTCCAACAAACTGCACCTCCGTTAAGGGTAAATATGAATCCTGATGTAGACTTTCTGTCATCGGGATCCGATTGGAAATCAGAATCTCTATACCCATTAATCTGCAATTCATTTCCTCCATAAATGATAAACTTATCTTTAGCACCTTTAAGATACTACATGATATATTTAACAGCCATCCAATGGTCATTTCCTGGGTTGGACTGATATCTATTGGTTACACTAACCTCGTATCTAATATCAGGCCTCGTACATAACATGGCATACATTATGCTACCCAAACACGAAACATAAGGTTGATTAGACATTCTAATCTTCTCATCTTCTATTTTCGGGCACATCTTCTTCGTAAGATGAATGCCATGTCAAAACGGTATGTTTGCTGTCTTACAGTTAGAAAAATTATACCATTCTAAGATCTTATCTATGTACGTCGATTGGGATAACCCAATAAGCTTTCTGTCTCTATCTCTATAAAGCTTTATACCCAAGATAAAAGAAGCTTCACCCAGGTCCTTCATGGAGAAATTCTTACAGAGGTAAGCTTTGACGCCTTACATCATTCCGATATCATTACCAATGATTAGGATGTCATCAATATAGAGAACCAAAAATACAATCATACTCCCACTGACCTTCTGGTACACACAGGATTCTTCTGGATTCTTAAGAAAACCAGAAAATCTAATAATCTCATCGAATCGAAGATTCCAACTTCGCGAAGCTTGTTTAAGTCCATAAATGAACTTCTTAAGCTTACAAACCATGCTTGAGGTTTCGCTGGACATAAAACCCTCCGGCTGTTCCATATAGATTTATTCATCAAGAAACCCATTAAGAAAAGCCGTTTTGACATCCATTTGCCAAATCTCATAATCATGGTAGCAGCAATAGACAATAAAATCCTTATAGACTTTAGCATCGCAACTGGCGAAAAAGTTTCATCATAGTCGACACCAGGTCGTTGTGTGTAACCTTTAGCTACTAGTCTGGCCTTAAAGGTTTCAACCTTTCCGTCAGGCCCACGCTTCCTTTTGTAAACCCATTTACTGCCGATAGGAACAATTCCTTCAGGAAGCGGAACCAAGTCCCAGACTTTATTATGATGCATAGAGTCTAACTCTGATTTCATGGCCTCTTGCCATTTCGCGGAGTCGATGTCCAACATCATTTCTCTATAGGTATAAGGGTCAGTCTCTTCGACTAAGAGAACATCCTGACTCTTTTCTTGTATCAAAGACAAGCGTTCGGGAGGTCTAGATACCCTTTGGGACCTACGGAGTGTGTGTGTTGAAGGCCCTTCATCTATTTGAACATCAGGTTCCTCCACTGGTTCGTTGGTTCCAGGTTGTACTGCATCAAGTTCAACCTGTCTATGATTACCTCATTCAGACAAAAATTCTTTTTCAAGAAATTTTATGAAGCGAGCTACGAACACATTTCGTTGCTCGGTATCATAGAACAAATATCCTTTCGTATTTGAAGGATATCAGACAAACCTAAACTTCTGCCCTCGAGGCAAAAGCTTATCATGTTGAGCCATCCTGACATAGGCAGGACAGCCCCAAATCTTAACATAACTAAGATTCGATTTCTTACCAGTCCATATCTCATATGGAGTTGTAGAAACAGCCTTGGAAGGAATCTGAAGGAGTATATTGAGCGAGAATCCCATTCTCCTTATATAATCAGTGAAACTCGCCACTCATATATTCACCGTTCCGATCAGATCGAAGACATTTAATATATTTACCAGTTTATTTTTCTACTTCATTTCGGAATTCTTTGAACTTTTCAAAGGTTTCCGATTTTTCTTTCATCAAATAAACATAACCATACCATGAAAAATCATCGGTAAAGGTAACAAAGTAGGAAAAACCAATGTGAGCAGTTTGACTCATGGGACCACATACATCAGAATGTATTAGTTCCAATAAGTTAGTGGCTCAGTGTTATACACCCGAAAATGGGGCTTTGGTCATCTTACTCCAAATACAAGATTCACAAGTTGGATAAGGTTCAATGGTGAGATCCGGTATCAAACCATTCCTAACCAACTGGGTTAGGCGTTTGACGCCTATATGACCCAACCTCATATGCCACAGTTCAATATTATTTATATCATATAAATACAAAGAACGGTTCTTAATATTTACATTATAGCCATCACTATCTAATACAAAAAGTGATATAATGTTCGCAACACATCCAGGTACAAAATAACAGTCATACAACAAAAGGCTCTCATTGTGGCAGAGGAATCTCGCATAAGCCCACAGCAACTGCATCCAAAGAGTCGCCACTCCCGAACCGCAATTGCATCTCCCCAGATTTTAGCCGTCTGCTTTCCTTCAACACCTGCAACGAATTGCAAATGTGAATTGGACAAGCAGAATCCAAAATCCAAATGGATGACATAGCTTCACAAGCTAAAGAGATATCAATAATGGGAAAAATAAAAGTACCTGAAGTAGATGCTCTTTCCTTTCGGATCTGGGCTAGGTAATCAGGACAGTTCCTCTTCCAATGGCCAATCCTGCTATAGTGGTGGATTTTGTCTTCGACAGCTCTCTTGCGGTTTAGCTATCTTACCCTGGGGTGGAAGATTTGTACCCTTCTTCTTCTTCTTCTTCCCTTTCTGGTTTGGAATGGGAAGAAGCGGGAAGAGCAGTGGGTTTAGGAGGGCGAGTCGGTACTCCTTTCCTCAAATCTTCCTCCGATTTTACTAGCATCTGATGCAGCTCTTGGTAAGTACAGCTAATCACATTCATGTTGAAATACATCACAAATTGGAGATATGACGCCGGTAGAGATCCAAGGATGACATTTCGTCCTAAAGTGTCATTAAGAGGGAAATTGTAGCGCCTCAACTGTTCGATCAAATCGGTTAGATGAAGCACATGAGGGCTCACAGCCTGTCCCTCTTCCAACTTTGCATGGAACAGTTCCATAACAATCTAATGAATTGAGACATGCTCTTGGTTCATAAAGGATTCTCTCAACTGCGTCATCATAGTATATACGTCGGGCATTCCAAAATATTTCCTCTTAAGATCTGTTCCCAAGGAAATGAGAATATATGATTTGACACGTCTGTCATAATCTCTCCATTTTTGGAAAGTCTCATGTTCCTCTGGTGTAGCCTCATGTGCTATCGCCAGTGGTAACAGACCTTCCAATACATATTCTATTTGTTCGGACCCAAGAATAATTCTCAGATCCAGGTCCCAATCTGTGAAGTTTCCAGCGCCCTTAAGCTTGTTCGTATCCAGAATACGCGTAAAAGGATTAGGAGCAGCTGTCGCCATCGCAAATCTATCATATAGATAGCGAAAAACGGTTAGCAGACATAATAATTTCATAATAATATAAATCAAACAAAGCATAAATAGATCATGGATTTTTAATGTAAAAAATTCCCCTCCCACTATAACATTCAATACTGTAATCCCCAAACAGAATGCAATCATACAATTAATCAAATTAAATTTAATAGCGAAATGTGGATCCCATGAATATATTTCAGCTCACAGCTTTGGCACGTTCTCGCATACGTATATTCATTAGGCAGACAACACATTGTCAATAACTCAATAGTGACTCCTGGATTCCGGTCCTGGCCGTTTCTCGTTGTGACAGCTTTGGCACGTTCACAAAGAGGCGTACCAAGGTTAAACTTGTCAATGACAAATTCAAGATACTTGCGTAGTCCTGACAGCTTTGGCACGTTCAGGATTTTCGCTTTCGCTTGAATTTATCTAGTATCACATATACATCTGGTGTGGATAACTTTCTATCAACTACACCCTCACAGCTTTGGCACGATCTCGGATGCAGTCATAGAACAGATATCCATAAACCGTATTGACAAGACGGACCAAGAAATATATATCCAATACATATTACTTTCATAACCTTATTAAAAAATGGATGTTCCGCAAAGATGAAATATATTTAATTTAATCAAATTAAATAAATACAAACATGTATCATGAAAGAACATAATTAAAACAATAAATTTAAAGACTTATTCATATTATGTGTCGAGGTTCAGACCTGCTCTGATACCATTTTTGTTGGGATTTTGGCTGGTAATTCGGGTAAACGCAGCGGATCGCGGAAAATCAAAATTTTCCAATTTCAATTATTTTTCTTGGGTAATTAAAATAAACTAATTTATTTCAATTACTCAATATATAATAACTTAAATTTTACCCAAAAATCAGATTTTTCAGAAATTACCAATTTACCCCAAAACTTTCAATTTTAATCATTTTAGTCCAAAATTGTCAAAAATAATTTTAATTGATTCTAAATCATTTCTAAAATGATTAATTCATGTCTTATACATGTGATGAGCGGAAAATATATCAATATTTACCGCCCCTTTTACTTAATATTTTGTTTAGTTTCTCGGGTTTGATTAACGTTTTGATGTGTTTTAGTTTATTTTACAGATAAAATAATATTGGGACACAATGAAATCATTTAGGACGAAATGTGGGTCAAATAAGGGCAAAAATTGGACTTGACATATTAATTTTGGAGATTGGAAATTTGAAAGGGCGTTTTAATGAAGTGCAGTTTTGGAAATTCCAATTTTGCACATCTGTCGTATTTTGGGCATAACTTTTTACTCCGATATCGGATTAAGCTGATTCAAGTTTCAGATTAAAGAAGACTCAAATATGTACAACATTTAAAGAGAACATATTTTCGAATTCTGAAGAGTTCATGACCGAAATTGAAAACCCATCCAGAAGTGTGTGATGTGTAATTATTAAAGTCATCATCAATCATTTTCAAAGAAAATATAAATTAATAAATAATTAATAAAAATTATCAAATCACCACCAAACAAGATAGGCAATTAGTAAAGCAATTATGGATTTAGTGGAGTAATTAGTGGAGAAATAAATAATGGATTTGGTGGAGAATTTAATGGATGATTTGATGGAGGCAAAATTTTGCCTATAAATACCAAGCCATTTCATTTGTAAAATTCATACTTTCTTCTTTGAAATTCCTTAAGAATAAATAAGAAGATTGTATCTAGTTTGTTTATTTTCAGTTTTCAGTAATTAATTTTCGCTTTCGCACTTTCTTTTTTTTACTTTTCAGTTTTTACTTTCCGCAATTTACTTTTACGCACAAACATTTCTTTCTTTACTTTTGCAGTTTTTATTTTTTCAAGCAATGATGAGGTAATATCCATTGCTTGGGTAAAAGGTAAAGCTTTTATTATTGCTATTTAGATTAATTCCCTTAATTATAATATATAAACTATTTAAAACCTGACTTAATGAGGATACCGCTATATTGGCCGGTTGGTAATTAATTATAAATTGGTTCTAACCTGACTAAGTATGGATACCGCCTGGTTGGTCGGTTGATAATTAATTATTAATTTGACTTAATCAGAATACCGCCTTTTATGGCTGGTTGGTAATTATCACGCAAAGTTAATATATTATATTAAGGGAGATATCTAAAATAGTAGTAATAAAAGTTGATCCTCTAACCCCAGCATTTTCTTTTATTGTACTTTTACTTTATTTACTTTTAGCAATTTACTTTTCAGTAATTTTCTTTTACTTTTTTTTTTTACTTTTTACTTTTTACTTTTTACTTTTTACTTTTTACTTTTTACTTTTCACTTTTTTATTTTACTTTTCAGCAATTTACTTTTCAGTATTTAATTTTCAGTATTTACTTTATGTCTTTTATTTTATTTAAGTTTTTACTAGTCCTAGTTATGTGTTAGTTATCTGGGGTTGTGATGAATTCTAATATCACCGGTTTATAAGGGATTATTTTATAGTTTGGGTAATTTAAAGGTTTACTTATTAAGTCTTAAGTTTAATGCTTCTTGTTGTCTGATCACCAATAAGATTGATGTGGTAAATCTAAAATGAACTAGACATAGAGATTTTAGGTTTCAGCCTTAGACTTAATAGCCCACGATCTTCCTTGAGGATAGATAACCCTTAATAGATTTCCTTACAGGATAGACATATACCTGTCGGGCGGGGGTAGCCATAATTGGAACTTAAACTTAATGAATCCAGATAATTTGGTTAACATAGACATATGGTTCAATTGGGTTAAACTGGGTATTTGCGTCTGACCATCGACAGAGGCTTTTGCATAATTTCGTGTTCCATGTTAGTAAACTGATTTATTACACAAACATAAAATAATCACTTCATCTTTTAAAAGATATTAGAATGATTCACAACCCTAGATCTTTGTGTCTTTTGTTATTTTCCTTAGTATTTTCTTTTGTCTTTTTATTTATTTATTTAACAAATCTACAATCAACCAAATCAATCAAGCAATCATTCTCTTCTCCCTCAATTAGATATCTGTAAATAAATAGATTCAATAATTAATAACAACAGTAGGAATTAAGTCCTCGTGGGATTGATATTTTTATACTACTTGAACGATACGTGCGCTTGCGTTATACGCGTGTGTTTACGCCGGTCAACATGAAACTTCAGTTTTGCAATTTCAGAAACAATTTTTACTAAATTGCCGAGTGGTCCCTCAATTTTCAAGAATTAGTAATTTGGTCCTTTATGTTCAAAACATGCACAAATCAATTCCAATAATTCCCAAATTTTATATACATCATATATACATCTAAAATCATCATATATATGAAAATCCCCAATTTTTGTGAAGGTTTGAAACCCTAATTTCTCAAATTCACAAATTAATTCAATTTAATGTTTTAATTCAATTTTTCCAACGCCAATTGAGTCTCACCAATATGAAATATACCAAGAACAATTCTAGGTCTAACATGAGTGGCTACTAAACTCTAGAATGGCAAGTTGCCATCAAAATGGCAAAAAGTGTGCTTAAATAACAATTATAAGCATACAAAATTAATATACATGCTTTCATCTTCATTCAAGCCCCAAATCATCAAATTACAATCAAGAACGTGTAGAGACAAAACTAAGCTAATCATATTAAAGCCTAGTATGCCAGAAACAATTTTCATTAAAGAAAAAGTGAGAAAAACTTACAAAATTCCTTTGTTTTTCAAGTCTTTTCTTCCTTTTTTTTATTTGTTAAAATAATTGGAAATTTGAATTAATTAATTTGTGGTTCAAAAACATTAATAAAATTGATGTTTATCCAAAACCAACCAATCAAATAATTCCAAGTGAAACCAATCAAATTGGCCACATTTTCCCATTAAAATATGCCATTTAACTTATCATAATAAGTAATTAAGATATTAAATATTTAATTAATTTAATTATTCAACAATTGAATAAATAAATAATTAAATAAAAATATCTCAAAATATATGTATTATATTTACATTAAATAATAAAAATACATATATTAATTATAAATGTCAAATATCACAATTCGACATTTAATAAATGGCCAAAAGCATGTATCTTCGTTTAACCGTTAAACTTATAAATAATCAGTATTATTTATAAATGTTGCCCTAGTGCCCAACGGGTATGTCTCATTAGTGAGACTTTCTAGGTTCAAGCATATCCGTCACGAAATCCAATTTCGTGTCCATAATCTACCCACCCGTAAATTATGACGAACACGGATACAATCCTGAACCATACAGGTCGAGGTCACTGCATACGTATAATCCTTCCGTCACAGGTATCCAGATTATCCCATAAATATAGATATATAAACGTCAAATCTCTTTAGGTATAATCCCGTCGACGATTCTACTAGCAATCACTTAAATAAAACTTAGAAATAATTTCTACAGTGTACCACAGGCCCATTGGTTTTAACAGATTGCTAATTTGGATACCTATGCTCTGTACACAGAACTGATAGATCCTATCTTGGTACGCACAAGATATCATGAGGATCAGTCCACACCCAACGAACAGGCGGAGATCTGATCTAAATAGATCGGTGACGTGACTGCCATCAAAGTGTGGAGGATACCTCATATATCCACAGTGGTATCTCAAGTCAGAGGATCACTATGCTCACTCAACCCGAGAAGATTCTTGTTGACACTAGTGTACCATTTATCAAGAATCTTCAGCGAGTCGTTCAGTGTTTATTCGATATAAACACCTACGTGTCTATACGAGTCTCCTGAGACTCATGGTTCATTGAGAAACCATTAGAATCCAATATTCCAATATACGACACGTACCGGTCTCAACGGGTTTACTTACTGACCAAATAATTGTGAACCTTGACCAGGAACAGTTAAAGAATGACATTGTTATGATACCACTCAATGTCAGTTGCGACGTTTTTGCAACTGTATCATAACCAATCACTCTATGGTCATTTACGTCTTTACCATATAATAAAATAATTTATATTAAAGAAACTGTCTTTTTTATTCATTAATAAAATATATACAAGAGTATTTGCAGGGAAATACATAAGAAATTGGCGCTCAGAGCACCAACCTTAACAGTATGGCCCCGAAGAATTGAAAGAGCTAAAAGAACAGTGCAAGAGCTGTTAGATCGATGATTTATTCGGCCAAGTGTTTCATTTTGGGGAGCATCAGTATTGTTCGTGAAAAAGAATGATGACATTTTAAGATTGTGTATAGATTATCGTCAGCTCAATAAGGCGATGGTTAAGAATCGGTACCCGTTGTCTCGTATCGATGATTTGTTTGATCAACTTCCCAAGTGCCTACAAATAATGAACAAGTGCTCTGATTTGTTTGCGATATTGGACTGCTATGATGATTTTGATTGTTGTGATGATTCCTCAAGCCCGTTATCACAGCTGATGAAACCACATGAGGTTGCATTACTAAAACTAGACACAGCAAGATTGTTAAAAATGAATTAAGATGTTTTAAAAAAAGCACAGCCATTGCTGTAAGAAAGAAGCAGCTAAAAATCAAAAGCTGATTAAAAAAAAAAGCGCAGAAGCAGAAAGAGTGAGAAAGAGGGAAGTTTG
>SKCR01042536.1:0-57292 GCA_019454045.1 Zanthoxylum bungeanum
TGAAGACGAGCAAGGCTCCGACTTCAAATGTGTTTGTTATAAATATATCACTACTAGTATTAAAATTGGATTTTAGATACTTAGTTTGATATATATATATATTATTATATATATATATATATAATATATATAATATATATATATTGATGTTCAGAATCTGCTGTGAGCAGGATACTGACTTCAATAAGATTTATCTGCGAATTGGAAACGGGACGGAAGTCGCTATTTCAACCGTAGATACCTAAGTTAGGAACTACCTTCGGGTGTGTACTTAAATTAGGAAACTGTTATAATGTAACTAGTTTGACTAGATACATTATCTCTATATCAGTGTTTAACCCGCTGCGGTGAACCGTTATATTCTAGAACACTAAAGTGTTTTATTATATAAAGATGATATTGAGATAAACACATTAGATGTGAAATAACAACATTTATATTTTGAATATAAATAAATCTCAAACATATAACATGACAAACAAATAGCTCAAACTGATTTGATCAGATGAAACTTAATTATGGCATTGTTGTCTGGGACACAATCAAACAAGAATCGTATATCCACACTTTCGAAGAGTGGGTACTTGGACTGATTTGATTCCATTCAAATAAAGTCTACGAATCTAGTTATTGGGCAAGCAAAGTGCCTAAAATACTATTTACTTGGTAAAAATGTAAATGCCACCAATCTGTTAGCCCTAGTTCATAGTGAAGCAAGTGGGCCCATTCTAGCTAGGCTAGAGGTGGATATGAATATTTCGTGACCTTTACGGATATGGCATCACGTTATGGTTATGTGTTTCTTTTGAAGAACACAAATCAGAAACTTTTATAGTTTCGACACGAAATAGGCAAACAGATCGGCTAAAGTGTTAAATCGTCACGGTAAGACCGTAATGAAAATACTTAAGCAATAAGTTTCTCATATACATGAAAGAGTATAATATTCTTTCAATGAGGACTCCTCCCGGAACTCGTCATTTTGACGATGTGTCCGAACCAGAGTAACCAAATCTTGTTGGACATGATAAGGTTAATCATGAGTCGCTCTGAGCTACCATTTCCTTCAACGGATAAGAATAAACAGTGCAGAACTTATTTTGAATAAGGTTCCATAAAAATCTGTTTGACTGATTTCATATTAGATATGAACGGGAAAGAAACCGGGTTTCACATTCCGGATCATTTGGGTATGCTGGGCATATGTTTGGATGATACCAAACTAGAACCCAAATTGGATAAGTGCCAATTGTAGGTTATCCTAGGGATACCAAAGTATAGTACTTATACAACTCACTAGAGAACAATGTAATTGTTGCTCGCCATGCAGTTTTCTTTAGAGGAATACCGATATGCAGTGGTAAGTGGGAGGATAGTATAACTCGATGAAAATCGGAGTAATACTGTTCCTGGCACTGATTCCTAATGGAACACAAATAGTTCATCTAGGATGAAACTATACCAGTAATCTTCAAATACACAAGAACCATGTAAGTCGGAGAGAATCAGAAAATAACCTCGGGTATGGGTTTCTGATCTCACCTCGAAAAGATGTCAATCTTATTGAGGAACACCAACTGACTACGTATGAGGAAGTGATACAAGGTATCGACTCCCTAATTATGGCAAAGTGCCATGAGTCCGAAATGGATTCCATGTATATCAACTATGTTTGGATACTGGTTGAAGTACCGTAAGACATTATGCCTACTGGTACTTTTTAAGTCTTCAAGGAAGACATACATTGATGGCAACATACCAACGTATAAAGCTAGGCTTTTAGCAGAAAGGTATCATTATCAACATTGTGTTGATTACGATTCAACCTTTTACCTGTTCCCACGGTAAATCCATTTGGATAATGCTTGCAAATGCTGGATGTTTCATTTATGAAATATGACAGCTGAACGGGAAAATCGCTTTCCTGAAAAGGAAACCTTTTGGAGGATGTTTACAACATCCTGTCGGTTTTGTCGTACCAAAACTAGCAAACAAGGTTTGCAGGTTATTCGATCCATGTTTGGATTGAAGCAAGCATAGGTTCTTAGAATTATTGTTTTGATGTAATCATAATGCTTTATGATTTAATTCAAAACGAAATAATTCTTGTGTATATAAGAGGGTTAGTGGGAGCGCACTGACAGTGGCTGTCCTATAAAATAATGATAATATGTCATTTCTTGGAAATGATATTCCCATAATCACAATCGGTGAAAGCTTGGCTTTCGAGAAAAACTCTCCGAGAAATCGTACATTTAAAAATGTACGCGACCTGGTGTCTCATATGCTTTGAGGATATGGATTCACAAACAGGACAATCCAAGTGATAGTCACTGGATTGATGTTAAGAACATCCGTTAGTATCTTAGAGAACTAAGGATGTTGTCCTAAACTATGGAGATGGAAAACTTGAAGTGACTGGGATCACTACTGCAAGTTTCCTAAACCGATAAAAACGACTATAAGTCGCAAATGGTACTATAAAGTTTGAATAACGGAACACTGAGCTGGAAATCTTCCAAGCAAGACACTGTTACCAAATAAACAACAAATGCGGGTTATTGCTGCAGCTGAGGCACCAATAGAAGCCATTTGGGTCAATAACAAATCTAATTAGATTAGATATAGTTCTTTTAGCAGCTGAGCTAGGCGTCAGCACAGGCTAAAGAATTAATGGTTTCATCAACGATCCAGATACAAACTTCGATATTCATCTGATTCGTTCGGATCATACATAATGGCGATATGATGATCAAATAAATCGCATAAGATGATAATCATACAAGTCCGCTGACGAAAGCCTTTTCTCAGCAGTTTGAGCCAATCGTACATAGTTCGTGTGTAAACACTCGATTGACTGGCTATAGGACAAGTGGGAGATTGTTGGACGATTATGACCCATAGCGTCACTATTTGCACAGATCATGGTGTTGTTGTACAAATTAAGTATGTGACAAATGAGTTTGCTCTCTTATCATTTGTGATTAGATCACCAAGATGTATAAATGATAGGAGGTCCCTATGATTAGTTCCTGGATTGAGAATGATATGAGACAGTATCAGTCCATGAAGGATTAATCATTAAATATCCCTAGTCAGAGCATTGTCGAGATTGGACATCGATAAATACGTAAAAGACTAGTATTGCACTTGTGCGCGTTGTGAGGGCACAACGACATAGTTCTCATATCTTTTGGGTATAGGATACTCATGCAAGTGTAATAGGAGGTTGTGTTTTATCGATGGTACGGGAAACAGCTTCGCTCTAGATAGACCCCCTAGTATGACTATGTGTCTATGAAAGTCCGAAATCAGGGTAGGTGTATTTGGTCTTAACCTGAGACTTGCACCACTAATACTTCGACAATCAATATACTTTGGTTTTGGTCGTCCAAGCTTTAACCGGTTTCTGTGTACGCCTCTTCTGGGTATATCGAGAATCGTAGTGTGTTGGGTGTGATGTCAAGACGGAAGTATCACTCAGTCATAGTCGAGATGATGGTCACGTAGGATACGGGACTGGTTCTCTTAAATGCTGCAGCTATCGGGATATTATGACAAGGTCATGTATATCCGATTATAGAGACTAGTCACCAGACATCCGACATGTGCTTCGTATGGGGCAGACACAATTCCAGCCCCTGGCCTAGCACGTGATCATCCGCTACTGGATCGACATACACAATACTACGTATACTACGCCTGATATAGATCGCTTATTCCTGTAAGCATGTTTCTGGAGAATTGGGTAGGCATGGCGCTTTGCTAGAAGCCAACCTTGTCTTGTAAATTGGTAAAACGTAGTACTTGGTACTTAGTGTTCGGATAGTCCGACGACCGAATTTACTGCCAACATATCCGGGGATCTCATGGGTCGCTTCTCGAAGATTCACCGATGACGTTTGACTCGCACTTTAATTAATCTAGGATTAATTAGAAGAGAGAGAAAATTAATCTGGGATTACTTGCAGAGATATTTTATCTAGGATAAAATATCAATTAACGAGAGATAACGATTCATTTGGAATTAATCGATTAAATTAATATTCGATATATTTATACGGAAATTTGATTTCGATGCAGAATTAAAATGAGATTTTAATTCGGGCGAACGAATTAATTTAGAATCAATTCGTTAACGACATGAATAGTGATTTCGCTAGGCATAATCATTTAATTAAGTCGCAACGGAAAATTGGTTAATTTGGAATTAGCGAACCCGAGCCCAAGATTGTTTGCGAGCGCATTCGCATTTCGAATTCGAGTGCGGAACGCAAGTCAAATCAAGCGTCAAATCATTAGTCACGTCAAGCGTCAAATCACATGTCACTTTGAGTGATGTGACTTGACAACTTGATTGACTTAAGTTGATGGGAGTGGTTAAAGCTTTTGATGGCTTGATTTTTGGTAATTGAATTTAATATTTCAATTGTGTATTAGATACACAATCCATCTAAAAACATTAGCTCTCTCTCTCTCACCTCTCTTCTTCCTCATTCACGCCCAATGGGCCTCTTTCTCTCTTCTGTTTTCTGTCACAAAACCTTGAGTAGTAGGAGAAGTTTGGGGATGATGTTGTTGCAAAATCAAGTGCTAGCACACTCTAGGAGACATAACAAGGTGATAGGGCGGTGATTTCGTGTGCAAGGAATGACCAAACAAAGCTTGGAGCTTCATGGATCAAGCCAAAACCGAAAATGGAGGACACCTTGACAGTGGACTACCGTGAGCTTCACCAACAAGGCCATAAAAGTTTTGTTCTTCGTAGCATCCAATCCATTCATTGTGAGTATGATTCCGCCATTCTCCTTTGTGTATTCACTTGTTTTCATTGCGTGATAATGATCCTTGGACCTTAGAGAATCCAACATAAATGTCACACAAAATCTTGACTTTTGCCAACAAATTGTATGATAATTAACTAGGTAGATCTCTAAGATCAATTGGATCCCATCCAATTCCTAGATCCAGTAGGGGGACATCCAAGTCCGAAACATATATCTTATATATGCCAATATATCCAATATATTGCCTAACCTTTTTCCTCTAAATCAACTAAGCCTTGGCTTTGGTACAACAAACTTAGTGATCCCAGTTAAGCGGAACCCATTGACCATGGAAAGCTTCGTAATCAATGTCGATGGATAAGAAGTGGTCTAGACTTTGGCCAACAAACCACAACTTGGACAAGACACCAATATGGAACAAAGCTCTCGTGATTCAAACACATCATCGACGGACAAAGGTCTTGACTTTGGCCAACAAACTAATGCGAGTCTTAGATCTTGAGTAAGAATCACTCAATGGAAGAATAAACGCTTTAATATTGTTTGAGGGTTTTTTTCGCGTGCAAATTGGCAATCAATTTTTTATCTTTGTTAAGATCTCATCATCATACCCCTTAAACATGCATTCTAAACACAATAATAAGGTCGTGTAAATAAAATAATTATGATATGCGGATGGATACTTAACACATTGTTCCTAGAACAAATCTCTCCCTTTCCTATCTCCCAGTAGCACAAGTATTACTTCTACCTGTTACATAACACTTCTAAAGAAACCTCATTTACATTGAGTGGAATAGGTGAGAAGAGAAATACAAAGAGTATGGAGGTAATAGGCTGGACACGTAGGTCCAATTAATAAATTTAAAATTTATTACAACAATTTCTAAAAATGCCCCACCCATCTAATATCCATCTGATATACATTATTCATGCATGGCAACCATGTATTCACACAAGCATGTTATCAATCAATCTAATCCAATTAATTAATCTGATAATTAGTGACCATCCAATGTTCAAACAACGATTTGATTTTGCGCGAGTCCAACTCGTTTGCGAATAAGAACTCAAAGTACGAATTCTTGAATTAAATTAAACTACAACATTAAATCCAATTTAATATGTATTTAATAGTAATTCGCTATTTAATTCCAAATTAAATATTACACTTTAATAACGAACCTTACGACTTAAATTCAAAATTTAATCGTTACGGGTCTCTCAAAGCCCGATTAACGTCCAACGTTAATTTAATTAAAGTCCAATGGACTTTCAATTAATTTCTTTAAGGTATGGACTTTTGGTAACTTGGGTCAAACCCAATAACCAAAGCCCAATCAAAGAATAACCCCATAAGCCTAGAAACCAATTTAGGCCCATTAGGCCCAATTAAAATAAATAAGGTCCATTAGTAGCATTTGGACTTTATGGAAATGGTTTGGACCCAATTGGTTCCAACCAATTTAGCCTAAACCTAACTTGGTACAACAAGCCCAATTAGCCCATTTACAACTTTTAAGCCAAATCCAATTTAAGCCAATTTAATTAAACTATAAAATTCCAATTTCATATTTAATTAAACAAAGTGTAATGCCATAATTAATCACCCAAATCAATATTTCCAAAACACCAATTAGCCTAATTAATTATGCTTATTAACATTAAAACATGTCCAACACATTTTAACAAAAAATCAAACCCAATCCATGCTACACAAGTCTCGACAATGTGGGGTTTTTAATGTCCAATTCGGTTTCAATCCAATTGAATTAGAAATCAAAATTACCCAACATGATTCCAACTCATCCAATGATTAAAATCAAAAAATCACCAAGACATTATGGTAGTAGTGTATTCGGCCAAGCCTCACATTTTGGGGAAAATTGTTCCAAACCAATTTTCATGAAATTGATCCAATCAAACTTCAATTCAACATCATTTAAGCATACTTAATCATCCAATTTCATCAAATCATGCTCAAACACATTTTACCCAATTTTAACCCTAATATATTTTCATGCTCAACTTTGCTCTGATACCATTGTTGGAATTTTCTAAGCATCCCAAGATCATATCAAGCAATGAAAATACAAAATGATACATTGAGGAAGTTGTGGAATACTTACATTGAGCGGTTGAGCGATGCGTCGAGGATTAAAAAATCTTTTTCTCCTCCTCCAAGGCTCGACAATGGGCTGTTTTGAAGTCCTCACATTTAGGCCATGGATCATCTCCGTCAAGCTCCAAGCTTTGTGTTGATCCCTTGCTCACGTGTGCGGTTTCCCTATCACCTTCGCAACACCTCGATGTGTGCTAGCGCCTTTGATTTTTGCCACAAAAATCATCAAATGCTTTTCCATGACTCACGATTTTTTGAACCAGTGAAGAGGAAAAAATGGCCAAATGGCCGAGAGAGAGAGGAAGAGTAAAAGAGAGAGAGATGAGTTGGTTGTAGGAGAAAAGTGTTAAATGAATTTCCAAAATCAAATACACAAATTTTCTCTTTCCAAAAGTCAAGCATTACAGCTTGCCAACTACCACCATCAATCATGAATAGTGACATGGTGTCAATCACTCAAAGTGAAAGACATCTATCATTTGATTGACGATTGATGTGACGCTTGATGTGACTTGCGTGCCGCACTCGAATTCGAAATGCGAATGCGCTCGTAAACACTCCCGGGCTCGGGTTCGCTAATTCCAAATTAACGATTTTCCGTTGCGACGTAATTAAATGATTATGCCTAGCGAAATCACTATTCACGTCGCTAACGAATTAATTCTAAATTAACTCGTTCGCCCGAATTAAAATCTAATTTTAATTTCGCGTCGAAATCCAATTTCGTATAATATATCGAATATATTATTTTATCGATTAATTCCAAATTAATCGTTTTCTCTCTTTAAATGATATTTTATCCCAGATAAAAATATCTCCGTAATTAATCTCAGATTAATTTTCTCTCTCATCTAATTAATCCCAAATTAATTAAAGTGCGAGTCATACGTCATCGGTGAATCTTCGGGAAGCGACCCAAGAGATCCCCAGATATGTTGGCAGTAAATCCGGTCGTCGAACTATCCGAACACGTAAGTACCTAGTACTACGTTTTTACCGATTTACAAGACAAGGTTGGCTTTTAGCAAAGCGCCATGCCTACCCAATTCTCCAGAGATATCCTTACAGGAATATAGTGATCTATATCAGACGTAGTATACGTAGTATTGCGTATCTCGATCCAGTATCGGATGTCATGTGCAAGGCCTGGGGCTGGAAATGTGTATGCCCCGTACGAAGCACATATCGAATTTCTGGCAACTAGTCTCTATAATCGGATAAACATGACCTAGTCATAATATCCCGATAGCTGCAGCATATAAGAGAACAAGTTTCGTATCCTACGTGATCATCTTCTCCACTATTACTGGAGTGATACTTCCATCTCGACATCACACCCAATACACTACGATTCTCAATATACCCAGAAGAGGCGTAAACAGAACCTGTTAAAGTCCTGGACGACCTAAAACCAAAGTATTTTGATTGTCGCAAGTATTAGCGGTGCAAGTCTCAGGTTAATACCAAATACACCTACCCTGATTCGGACTTCCATAGACACATAGTAATACTACCAATGGAATTCTGAAGGGTCTATCCATAGCGAAGCTGTTTTCCGTACCATCGGTAAAACACAACCTCCTACTACACTTGCATGAGTCTGCTAACCTAGAACACGAAGATATGCCAAACAATATTATTCTAATGATGAATTGATTCGCTTATATATGTGTAATAAATAAGTCTCCTAACCTAGAACACGAAGATATGCAAAAGCCTATGTCGATGGTCAGATGCAAATACCCAAATAACCCAATTAATCATATCTCTATGTTAACCAAGTTACCTGATTTCATTAAGTTCAAGTTCCAATAGTGGCTACCACCGCCCGATAGGTATATGTCCATCCTGGAAGGAAATCTTTTAAGGGTTATCTATCGTTAAGGGAGATCGTGATCTATTGAATCTAAGGCTGAAACCTAAAATCTATTTTCCAAGTTCATTTTAAGTTTACCATATCAATCTTATTCGTGATCAGGCAATAAGAAGCATTAAGCTTAAGATTCAATAAACAAACTAAAGTATTACCCATGATATAATTAAATCAATTATTAAACATGTTAATATTGTGTTTCATCACTTCCCTAGAATAAAAATAAAATAATGGGGTTAGGGGATCCACATTTAACATTTCAAACCTAGGAATCTCACTTATTATAATATATAAATTATTATTAGTTCTGCTTTCTCAGGAATTAATAATGCCAAACATATAAAACCAGCCATGTAGGCGGTAGTTTAATTTAGTCCAATTACACCAGCCATATAGGCGGTAATCATATGTCACATAAAGATCGGCCATAAAGGGGGTAAAGTTTATATTTAATCCGATCATATAGGCGGTATCATAGTTTGCCATTAATTAGTCCGGTTATATTATAATTCATTCATATATTTTAATTAAGTGGGATTGACCTAGTTAATCGTATTAAATATTTCACCCTTCCCCGGCGAAATTTAACTACAAAACATAAAAGAAAATAAAAATACTAAAATATTATTACTAAAAATAAAAATACATAATTAAATTACTGAAAATAAATAAAAACAAGATGCAATCCCTAAATTCCTTATAGAAACCTAAGGAAATCATGAAGAAAATGAAATGAAATGAAATGTAATTTATAGATTAATTAACTTCGGCGCGTCGCGATGCCTGAGCTGGCAACGCGGTTTCTTCTAGAGATGACACGTGGCACGCGGCAAATTTCGGTCCACTGAGATGTTGACATGTGGCGAAAGGTGATTCGCAGCTGGTGACATAGCTGACATGTGGTAGGTTGACTCGGTATGCGGCTGATGTGGCAGACATATGGATGACACGTGGCACACGGTTGATGCTGTCCAATCGGATGATGACACGTGGCACGCGTTTTGTCGGTAGCATATGATGATGACACATGGCACGGTGCATTTTAGCAGATTTATTGTGATGTTGACACATGGCAGACATATGTTAGCAAGTGCGCAAGATAGTCGACTTCTCTGATTTTGACAAGTGTCCGACATAATTTATCATTATTCAGTTCATTTTTGCGGTCGTGACGTAGAAGTGTTACGCGTCGCGACGGCCAAATGACTATTTTGCCTTTTTTGTCCATTTTCACTGTTATGGCCATAATTTGATTCCAGTGAGTTCTGAAACATTATTTACCAATAAAATAACACAAAATATATCAAAACGTTCATTAAACCGGAGAAACTAAACAAAATATTAGGTCAAATGAGCGGTAAAATATGATATATTTTCCGCTCATCATGAAGTATTTGATACTTGAAGGTTCCGATGTTTTCTTTGTTAGGGTTGGTGCTCAGAACGCCAATCCGGATCGTATTTATGTCTGATTCATAAATACGAACAATTCTGTTTCCCATAATATTACTTATTTAATGGTAGCACCTCTTGTCTTTTATACACATATTCGATCTAATTGCGATTAGATATCTAATTACGATTAGATTGAAACTAAATCTGATTTAGCGATACGTGTATATTAGACAAAGACCCTATGATTTACAATGTAGTGCGCAGTTACAACGTAGTTTGTAATTGACATTGGGAAGAGCACTATAAGATGTATATCCTTAAATAAAGTTCCTGTTCAAGATTTACTAACATAGGTCGGTTAGTAAAATCCGCTGAGACCAGTACATGTCATATATCGTGACTTGGTCCGATGGTTTATCCTAATGAACCATGAGTCTCGGGAGACTCGTATAGACATGTAGGTGTTTATTTGATAAACACTGAATGACTCACGAAAGATTTCCTAATAGATGGTACACTAACATCAATAAGAATCTTCTCGAGTTGAGTGAGCATAGTGGTCATTCGACTTGAGATACCACAATGGGATATATGAGTTATCCTCCACACTTTGATGGTAGTCACGTCACTGATCTATTCATGATCAGAACTCCGCCTGTCCGTTGGGTGTGGACTGATGCTCATGATATCCAGTGCGTATCAAAAGAGGATCTGTCAGTCTTGTGTACAGGGCATCAGCATCTTCACGTGTTTTCGATCTAGTAAATCCATGGCCGTGGTATAACTTCGGAAATAAGTTCCGAGTGTTATTTAGAGATCGTAAATTGAAAGTCAATTATATTATACTGAACATATTTGATGTTCTTATCTATATCCCAGGTATAATATAGACAGTCTGTGACACATGGATTAAACGTATGCAATGACCTCAACTTGCATAGTTTAGCGAGATTATCCGTGGTCGTCATAATTCATGAGTGGGTGAATTGTGGATATGAAATTGGATTTCATGATGGATAAACCTAGACTTAGAGAGTTTTAGGCACTGCATTTTTGCATATAAGTCCCGATGATGAGCCTCGTATGGAGGCACTGCCTCTTAAGTTGCGGAAGTCGCGGGAAACGGACTTTGGAAGGGAAAAGTCGGAAATCGATACCTCGTTGGATTTAATTCGTTTCCTTAGCTTCGGGTTTGCTCATTAGACCTCAGTTTTAAAATTTATCCCCGGCCTAAACCCTAAACAGACACACGACCTCACTCGCTCTCACCTATACCCCTCTCTGGATAACTCACGTCCTTTCTTCTTCTCACTCATTCACGGCTTCACACAAAGAAAATGACACCCTAGACTCTCCTCTCTCAAGCATATCCTCCCTCCCTAGCTTCTCATACATGCGCCCCTTCAACTTCTAGCCATTCACGCCTAATAACACTAATCCAGCTAGCCATAATACTCTTCACTTCACACAAAACCATTCAAATCCTCTTTTCTCTCTCGTCAACCTGCCCCCATTAACGCATAAACAACAAACCCTCGCTGCCCCTTTTCACGCACACAAGCCCTGCATACCTAAAACACCAAATAAAC
Organism: Zanthoxylum bungeanum; assembly: GCA_019454045.1. Lineage (NCBI taxonomy): Eukaryota > Viridiplantae > Streptophyta > Magnoliopsida > Sapindales > Rutaceae > Zanthoxylum > Zanthoxylum bungeanum. The sequence continues at coordinate 11,767 of SKCR01042536.1, forward strand.
CCTACACTCTCGGCACTTCACAACTTCTTCACGTCTCCCTCTCTCACTCACCTCACGCACACACTAACCATGCACAAGAAGCCAAAACAAACCTAGCCCACCATGTGAAGACCACAACAAGCAACTCATATCCCACTTTCAACAAAGCAATTAAATAGCCTCCACCAACAGCCCCTAATTAAATGACCTTTCCACTAAGTCAAATACAACACATCAACCCTCCACCAAACAACAAAGCAATTAAATAGCCTCCCCATCAATGTAATCCACCAACAACCTCAACCCTCTCCTATAAGAAGCACAAGTCCTCTCCATTCTTCCTTAGCTTGATTCATGAAAACACAAAGGAAATAACCCTAGCTCATTTACGCAAATAACCCCTAAAACCAGCAGCTCTCCCACGCCCAAACACTCCAGAAAATCTTCCTCATTGCCGTGAACAACCCCTAAATTCCCCTCCTTTCACGCCACAACCTCACGCCTAAGGACCCCCCTCACACAACCCTAAACTTCAACGCACCAAAGACCTCATCCAGCAGCCCCTGACCTTCACGCTATTTCCCTTCAAATAACCCCCCTGACCTTCACGCCTAAAGACCTCATCCAGCAGCCCTTGACCTACACCATTCTTTCATGCAAATATCCCTCTGACCCACACCCTTCTTTCACGTAAATATCCCTCTGACCTACACCCTTCTTTCACGCAAATATCCCTTTGACCTGCACCCTTCTTTCATGCAAATATCCCTATAAACTGCACCCTTCTTTCACGCAAATATCGCTCTGACCTGCACCCTTCTTTCACGCAAATATCCCCCAGACCTGCACCCTTTATTCATGCCCAAACACTGCCCAGAAACAACCCTCAACCTCACACAAAAATCACCCTCAAGCACAGCCCCTGACCTTCACGCAAACAGCCCCTGCACTGCCTCCAAACATCCACGTTAACTACCTTCAAACAGCCCATGTACTGCCTTCAATACATCCCCTTTAACACGCACAAAATACCCCTGAAGACTGCCTTCATATTCACTGCAAATCCCCCCGTAAAGTACCTTAAACCACCAAAAAACTACCCAGTAAAACTACACCTTAACCATCGAAAATTCTGCCCAGTAAACTGCCTGAAAACACCGCAAAACTGTCCAGAAAATCGCAGCCCCATTATCGCAAAACTGTCCAGAAAATTACCCATTGTTTCACCGCAAAAACAACCCTGAAACACTACCCAAATACCGTAAAAATAGTGAGCAAACAGCAGCCCAAAATAGCGAAGCAACGAAGGAGAACAACGAACCAGTAAATCGGAAAAGTTGCGGAGCATCAACCCTTCCGAGAACCGTGAAACACACTTCCAAGAGGCAATTTAAGAGGTTAGACCTGAGGGCACCCTTTTTATTTTATTTCCGTTATTTATTTTTATAAGCATGATTTAGTCATTTAGTATGTTATTTATTTTTATGCATGTTTCCGCATGTGTTAATTTAAAGTATTCATGAGTTATGTGTTTACCGCTATTCCGACTTATTTTTATGCATGCAAACTTAGATATATGCCGTATATGAACTTAGATGTAGATTACTTTTGCAAATGTATGTTGTGTAGACTTGGTTAAATTATTGCACAAATCTGTTCATTACAAATGGAATAAGTAAGGGACTATTCAAAACCCAACGGTTTGAGGTCTTCCCTTGCGAGGGGTGATTGTGGCCTTAAATCATTTCCCTCACACTGGGTGGTGACTCCTTTATTCTCCGGTTTTGTCCACCGCAGGCTACTCCGTACTCCCGACTGAGCCACAAGCCTGGAACAAAGTCACCGATTTCTGTGTCCTACAGTCTAGCGACTCCACTGGGGATAGAGAATCGGCCCCGAAATAATGTCTTGTAATGTTTGTGATTTGTGCTTTAATTAACCATGTCTACAGTGGGTTGAAGGCGTTTAATCATAGGCATTATTAAGGCTAGGTAATGGTTTGGTGTCTACCTTTCTATAAGGAAAAACTGTGAAGGCACCTAGATAATCATTCACCCATAGCTCACTGTGATGGACTAATTTGGAGGATTTGTTGTTTATTCGTGTCACCAAGGCGATAAGAGCCTTCGAGGCTTGGGTATTTAAGAGAGTTTGCTCCACCCTCCCTCTGGGGAATCTACAATAGGAAATCCATTTGACAGTCAATCACGCACCATAACTCGTTGCCACGGACCTTAAGGTATAAAAAAAGTACGCTCACTTGGTCGCTAGAACCCTTGAGTGGGGAGTCCTAGTTGTGGGCAATCCTTCGTCAGCGGGAGCCTTTGTCTATATCCCCATATACCCACACGTAAACCTTAGTTGTATAACCGATAGAAATTATTTCTTTATTCTTGTGTTTAGGACCATCATCATTTGGATTCAGTTGCACTTCTTGTCAAGAGATATGAACTTGTTGGGCCATTTAAATTAGGCCGAAAGCTTCTAAAATTCTGATGGGCCATTTTGTGTTTAGGACTCTTATCATTTGAAGTTGTTTAGCCATGTTATCGCAAAGTGTAAACATGTTAGGCCTTTTCAACTGGGACAAGTTTGCACCGCGCGATAGTATGATTGAATGCTTTAAAATGATAATGAGCCAACTAGTATAAAAATCTTGATGAGCTTGTAAATTCCATGCATTGCACGCATACATGCTAACATGTTTTTTTAAAAGAGACACCATAGATACCCGTTGGGTTAGGGAGGAGGGAAGACTCGTCAAAGCTGTTAGCAAACACAGTATCCTGCTCATAGCAGATTCTGAACATCAATGTATATTTATGTATCACACTATGTATTTAAAATACAATTTTAATACTAGTATTGAACATATTTATGACAAACATATTTGAAGTCGGAGCCTTGCACCGTCTTCAATTCCTTCATGTCTACCTTATCCATACGGCATTCACGTTTCCGTGATCCCGTTTGCCACAATTAGGCAGACATTTTGGGATATGTCCTTTTATCTTCCCAGAAGATTATAATGATTTTGCCTTTGCCCTTTTCCACACTCCAGAAGCCTTTGGCCTAGCCTAGGCCTTCTAGAATATCGAAGTAAGGTGCGCCTTGCGCTACTTGCCTTATTGCAAACTTTGACTTTGTCTCCTTGAGAATAGCCATTAACTCTCCAAGAGTTTAGTATTGCAATTTGTACTTCTAAGATCTAAAAATAGATCTTTGAAGATCCTTCAATTTAATTATCATACTTTAAGGATCTAATCCTTAGTTCTGATTAAGAAATTAAGGAGTCTACTGCGACAAGCTTAATGGATTAAGCACTAAAGTTATCATCACATGAATCTTCCAAAGATCATGCTCTACTATTTGCTTAACTCCGGGCTTAGGCCTAATATGTTATTTTATCAAATAAAGTAACTTATTAGTTTCCAGGACCATCCTGAAATTATTCCCATTTTGAAAAATAAACCATTTAAATACATTTTCCCTAGGATTATGTTTTAAATGTCAATCTTTCAATTTTATCTTAATTCTAATAGTCCAACTATTTAATCAACTATAATTAATTTTTTGAATACAGTCCAACTGTTTTATTAAAACAACGATTTAAATATTAGTCCAACTAACATTTAATTTATTTGATGAATGATATTTATTTGAGCGCATATGGCAAGTAATTAAACGAAAATTGTAAATTCAATTCTTGCCTCCCACTATTTTTCGGCGAGCCTCTAACCCTCTGTCGAGTACTCGTGAAACCTTAAATATCACACAATCTTGACTTTGGCCAACAAATTGTATGATAATTAACTAGGTAGATCTCTAAGATCAATTGGATCCCATCCAATTCGTAGATTCAGTAGGGGGACATCCAAGTCCGAAACATATATACAATATATATGCCAATATATCCAATATATTGCCTAACCTTTTTCCTCTGAATCAACTAAGCCTTGGCTTTGGCACAACAAACTTAGTGATCCCAGTTAAGCGAAACCCATTGACCATGGAAAGCTTCGTAATCAATGTCGATGGACAAGAAGTGATCTTGACTTTGGCCAACAAATCACAGCTTGGATAAGACACTGATATGGAACAAAGCTCTCGTGATTCAAACACATCATCGACGGACAAAGGCCTTGACTTTGGCCAATAAGCCAATGCCAGTCTCGGATCTTGAGTAAGAATCACTCAATGGAAGGAAAAACGCTTAATATTTTGCGAGGATTTTTTCGAGTGCAAATTGGCAACCAATTTATTATCTTTGTTAAGGTCTCATCATCATACATCCTTAAACATGCATTTCTAAATACATAAGAAGACGCGTATAAATAAATATAATAATGATATGCGGATGGATACTTAAACATTGATCCTATATCAAATCTCTCCCTTTCCTCTCTCCCGCTAGCACAAGTATTTGCTTCTACCCGTTACACTACACTTCTAAAGAAACCTCATTTACATTGAGGGGAATAGGTGAGAAGAGAATATAAAGAGTAAGGAGGTAATAAGGCTGGACACGCAGGTCCAATTAATAAATTCCAAATTTATTACAACAATTTCTAAAATAGCCCCACCAATCTAATATCCATCCGATATATATTATTCATGCATCGCAATCATGTATTCAAATAAGCATGTTATCAATCAATCTAATCCAATTAATTAATCTGAATATTAATGACCATCCAATGTTCAAACAATGATTTGATTTTGCGCTAGTCAAACTCGTTTTGCGAATAAGTACTCAAAGTACGAATTCTTGAATTAAATTAAACTACATAATTAAATCCAATTCAATTTGTATTTTATACTAATTCGCTATTGAATTCCAAATCAAATACTACACTTTACTAATGAACTTTTACTACTTAAATTCCAAATTTAATCGTTACGGGTCTCAAAGCCCGATTAACGTCCAACGTTAATTTAATTAAAGTCCAATGGGCTTTTAATTAATTTATTAAGGCGTGGACTTTTGGTCAACACGGGTCAAACCCAATAACCAAAGCCCAATCAAGGAATTACCCCATAAGCCTAGAAATCAATTTAGGCCCATTAGGCCCAATTAAATTTATTAAGGTCCATTAGTCGCATTTGGGCTTTATGGAAGCGGTTTTGGGCCCAATTGGATCCAAACAATTTAGCCTAAACCCATCTTGGTACAACCAAGCCCAATAAGCCCAATAACAACATTCAAGCCCAATTACCAAAATTAGCCCAATATAATTAAATTACAAAATTTCAATTTCACAATTTAATTACATAAAGTGTATTACATAATTAATTACCCAATTAACATTTCTAAAACATCAATTAGCCTAATTAATCATGCTCATTAACAACAAAACATGTCCAACACATTTTTATCAAAAATCAAACCCATTTCATGCTCTTCAAGTCTCGGCAATGGGGTTAATTTTATGTCCAATTTTAATTCAATCCAATTAAATCCAATTAAACATTAAATCAACTTTCCCAACATTATTCCAACTCATCCAATGAATCAAAATCAAAAAATTCCAAGACATTAGGGCAAGGATGACTTTCGACCAAGCTAAGTCATTAGGGAAAAATTGATCCAACTCAATATTCATCGAATTGATCATGCATAACACCATGTTATCATCATTCAAGCATATATCAACAATCAATTTCATCCAAACATGCTCAAATCATTTTTACCCAAATTTTACCCTAATCATGTTTCATGCTCAAATGACACTGATACCATTGTTGGGTTTCTATTAAGTCCCAAGGATCATTTATAAGCATAAAACACATGTGAATACGCAAAGGAGAATGGCGGAATCATACTCACAATGAACGGATTGGATGCTTCGAAGAACAAAACTTTTTATGCCATTTGAGAAGCTCCAAGACTCACGACAAACTCACTGTTTTGCTCCTCAAAATCGGTCATGGTCCTCCATTGATGTCTTCAAGCTCCAAGCTTCCAAAATGGATTCCAAGCTCACGAAATGGTTTCCCTATCACCTTGTATGCCTCTTTGTGTGCTAGCACTCTTGAAGATTTGCAACAAATCTTCCAATATTTCTTCTTAGACTTTCAGCCATGAAGAAAAATGGTGAAGAGAGAAAATGGCCACAATGGCCGAATTCTTAGGGAGAAGAGAGAGAGAGAGATATCACTTGTATTAGGTTTCCAAAACCTAATAATATCATATACCAAAATTTGGTATTTGCCTTTCAAAAAGGTCAACAAAAATTTTGGAGCCAAAAAGCAAAAGATGCTTTCCAACCACTTCCATCAAGTCACATCACTCATGAATAGTGACTGGTTGTCAATCACTCAAAGTGACAAGACATCCATCACTTGAATGATGTGCGATGTGACGCTAGATGCGACTAGCGATTTGATGTTTGATGTGATTTGCGTGTCGCACTCGAATTCGAAATGCGAATGCGCTCGCAAACACTCCCGGGCTCGGGTTCGTTAATTCTAAATTAACGAATTTTCCGTTGCATCATAATTAAATCTAATTTAATTAAATAATCATGCCTAGAATAATTACTATTCACGTCGCTAACGAATTAATTCGTTCGCCCGAATTAAAATCCGATTTTAATTCCGCATCGAAATCCAATTTCGTTTAATATATCGAATATATTAATTTATCGATTAATTCCAAATTAATCGTTCTCTCTCTTTAATTAATATTTTATCCCAAATAAAATATCTTCGTAATTAATCCCAGATTAATTTTCTCTCTCATCTAATTAATCCCAGATTAATGAAGTGCGAGTCATACATCATCGGTGAATCTTCGGGAAGCGACCCATGAGATCCCCGGATATGTTGGCAGTAAATACGATCGTCGGACTATCCGAACACGTAAGTACCTAGTACTATGTTTGACCGATTTACAAGACAAGGTTGGCTTCTAGCAAAGCGCCATGCCTACCCAATTATCCAGAAACATGCTTACAGGAATAAGTGATCTATATCAGGCGTAGTAGACGTAGTATTGTGTATGTCGATCCAGTATCAGATGGTCACGTGCTAGGCCTGGGGCTGGAATTGTGTCTGCCCCGTACAAAGCACATATCGGATCTCTGGTAACTAGTCTCTATAATCGGATATACATGACCTAGTCATAATATCCCGATAGCTGCAGCATATAAGAGAACAAGTTTCGTATCCTACGTGATCATCATCTCCATTATAACTGAAGTGATACTTCCATCTCGAAATCACACCCAATACACTACGATTCTCAATATACCCAGAAGAGGCGTACACAGAACCGGTTAAAGCCCTGGACGACCAAAACCAAAGCATATTGATTGTCGCAAGTATTAGCGGTGCAAGTCTCAGGTTAAGACCAAATACACCTACCCTGAATTCGGACATCCATAGACACATAGTTATACTACCAATGGAATTCCGAAGGGGTCTATCCAGAGCGAAGCTGTTTCCCGTACCATCGGTAAAACACAACCTCCTATTACACTTGCATGAGTATCTTATACCCAAATATATGAGAACTATGTCGTTATGCCCTCACAACGTGCACAAGTGTAATACTAGTCTTTTACGCATTATCGATGTCCAATCTCGATAATACTCTGACTAGGGATATTTAATGATTTATCCTTTGTTGGATTGATACTGTCTCATATCATCTCAATCCAGGAACAAATCATAGGGACCTCCTATCATTTATACATCTTGGTGATCTAATCACAAATGATAAGAGTGCAATCTCCTTTGTCACATAGTTAATTTGTGCAACAACACCATGATCTGTACAAATAGTGACGCTATGGGTCATAATTGTCTAACAGAATATTCATGTGATGATAACTTTAGTGTTTAATCCAATATGCTTGCCAAATAAACTCCTTAATTTCTTAATCAGAACTAAGGATTATATCCTTATAGTATGATATTGAAATTGAAAGATCATCATAGATCTATCCTTAGATCTTAGAAGTACTAAATTGCAATAGAAAACTCTTGGAGAGTTAATGGCTATACTCAAGGAGACAAAGCCAGAGTTTGCAATAAGGCAAGAAGCGCAAGGCGCACCTTACATCAATATTCTAGAAGGCCAAGGCTTGGCCAAAGGCTTCTAGGGTGTGGAAAAAGGGCAAAGGCAAAGTCATTATAATCTTCTATGAAGACAAAAGACATATCCCAAGATGTCTCCCTAAACTGTGGCAAACGGGGTCACTAATGCATGACTGCCGTATGGACAAGGCAGACATGAAAGAATTGAAGACGGTGCAAGTCTCCGGCTTCAAATATATTTGTCATAAATATGTTCACTACTAGTATTAAAATTGGATTTTAGATATTAAAAGTGGTACATTAATATGTACTGATGTGCAGAATCTGCTAAGAGCAGGAGACTGACTTCAGATGAGATTGATCTATGAATCGAAAACAGGACGAGAGTCGCTGTTTTAACCGTAGAGACCTAAGTTTAGGAACTACCTTTTGGGTGTGTACTTAAATTAGGAAACTGTTACAATGTGACTAGTTTGACTAGAAACATTATCTCTATATCAGGGTTTAACCCGTTACAGGTATACCTTTATATTCTAGAACACTAAAGTGTTTTATTTTATAAAGATGATATTGAGATAAACACATTAGATGTGAATAACATTATTTATATTTTGAATATAAAAGAATCTCAAACGTATAATATGACAAACAAATAGCTCAAACTGAATTAATCAGTTGAGATTTATGAGTGGCATTGTTGTCTAAGACACAATTTACAAGACTCGTATATCCACTCTTTTGAAGAGTGGATACTAGGATGGATTCTATTCTATTCAAATAATGTCAAGAATCTAGTTTATTGGGCAAAGTGCCTAAAACACCTTTACTTGGTAAATGTGCATGTGCCACCGATCTGTCAGCCTTCATTCATATTGACGTAAGTGGGCCCATATCTAGCTAGGCTAGAAGTGGATATGAATGTTTCGTGACTTTTACGGATGTGGCATCGCTTTATGGTTATGTGTTTCTTTTGAAACACGAATCAGAAACTTTTGATAAATTCAAAGAGTTTCGACACGAAATAGAAAAACATATCGGCTAAAGTATTAAACCATCACGGTTAGACCATGATGAAAATACTTAAGCAATAAGTTTCTTATATACTTGAAAGAGTATAGTATTCTTTCAATGAGGACTCCTCTGGGAACACGTCAGTTTGACGGTGTGTCCGAACAGAGAAGCCGAATTTTGTTGGACATGATAAGGTTAATCATGAGTCGCTCTGAGCTACCATTTCCTTCAAGGGATAAGCTTTAAACAGTGCAAAACTTATTTTGAATAAGGTTCCATAAAAATCTGTTAGACAGATTTCATATTAGATATGAACAGGAAAGAAACCAGGTTTTCTCATTCCTGAAGATTTGGGTATGCTGGGCATATGTTTGGATGATACCAAACTAGAACCCAAATCGGATAAGTGCCTAATTGTGGGTTATCCTAGGGAAACCAAAGTATAGTACTTATACAACTCACTATAGAACAATGTAATTGTTGCTCGCCATGCGGTTTTCCTAAGAGAAATGCCTATATGCAGTGGTAAGTGGGAGGAAAATAAAACTCGATGAAAATCGAAGTAATACTGTTCCAGGCAACGATTCCTAATAGAACACAGATAGTTCATCAAGGATGAAACTATACCAATAATCTTCGAATACACAAGAACAACGTAAGTCGGAAAGAGTCTGAAAATAACCTGGGGTATGGGTTTCTGATCTCACCTCATAAAGATGTCAATCTTATTGAGGAATACAAACTGACTACGTATGAGGAAGTGATACAAGGTATCGACTCCCTATTATGGCAAAGTTCCATGAAGTCCGAAATGGATCCTATGTATACCAACTATGTTTAGACATTAGTTGATGTACCGCAAGGCATTGTGCCTATTGGTACTATATAAGTCTTCAAGGCATACATGAATGGAAACATACCAATGTATTAAGCTAGGCTTGTAGCGAAAAAGTATCGTTATCAACATTGTGTCGATTACGACGAAACCTTTTACATGTTGCCATGGTTAAATCCATTTGGATATTGCTTGCTAATGCTGCATGTTTCATTTATGAAATATGGCAGCTGAACGCCAAAACTACTTTCCTTAACGGAAACCTTTTGGAGGATGTTTACAACATCCTGACGGTTTTGTCATACAAAACTAGCAAACAAGGTTTGCAGGTTAATTTGATCCATAGGTGGATTGAAACAAGCATAGCGTTCTTGGAATTATCGTTTTGATGTAATCATAATGGTGTATGAATTAATTCAAAACATAAATGATTCTTGTGTATATAAAGAGGTTAGTGGGAGTGCACTGACAGTGATAGTCCTATAAAATGATGACATGTCATTTCTTGGAAATGATATTCGTATAATACAATCGGTGAAAGCTTGGCTTTCATAAAGATTCTCCGTAGAATTCTTGGGAGAGACAACCTTTATTATAGGAATAAAGATCTACTGGGATAGATCTAAAGGTTGTTAGCACTCTCCGAGAACTTGTACATTGAAAAATGTACATGACCTGGTGTCTCATATGCTTTGAGCATATGGAGTCACAATCGGGCCAATCCATGTGATAGTCACTGGATTGATGTTAAGAACATCCTTTAGTATCTTAGAGAAACTAAGGATGATGTCTTAATCAATGGAGAAAGAGAACTTGAAGTGACTGGGTTCACTGCTGCAAGTTTCCTAACCGATAAAAATGACTATAAGTCGTAACAACAGTACTATACAGTTTGAATAATGGAACAGTGAGCTGGAAATCTTCCATGCAAGATACTGTTACTGAATAAACAACAAAAGTGGATTATTACTGTAGCTGAGGCAGCAATAGAAGCCATTTGGGTCGATAATAAATCAAATTAGATTAGAGTAGTTCTGTTAGAAGCTGATCTAGGCTACATCACAGGCTAAAGAATTAATGGTTTCATCAACGATCCATATATATACTTCAGATATTCATCTGATTCGTTCGGATCATACATCGTGGCAGTGTGATGATCGAATAAATCGCATCAGATTATAACCCTGCAAATCCGCTGACGAAAGCCTATTCTCAGCAGAAGTTTGAGCGAACCATACATAGTTTGGGTGTAGGACACTTGAGTGATTGGCTATAGGCCAAGTGGTAGATTGTTGGACAGTTATGACCCATATCATCACTATTTGTACAGATCATGGTGTTGTTGTACAAATTAACTATGTGACAAAGGAAATTGCTCTTTTATCATTTGTAATCAGATTACCAAGATGTATAAATGATGAAAGGTCCATATGATTAGTTCCGGATTGAGATGATATGAGACAGTATCAATCTACGAAGGTTTAATCATTAAATATCTCTAGTTAGAGTATTATCGAGATTGGACATCGATAATGCATAAAAGACTAGTATTACACTTGTGCGTGTTGTGAGGGCATAACAGCATAGTTCTCATATATTTGGGTATAGTATACTCATGTAAGTGTAATAGGAGGTTGTGTTTACCGATGGTACGGAAACAGCTTCGCTCTGGATAGACCCCTAGGAATTCCATTGGTAGTATGACTATGTGTCTATGGAAGTCTGAATCAGGGTAGGTGTATTTGGTCTTAACCTGAGACCTGCACCGCTAATACTTGCGACAATCAATATACTTTGGTTTTGGTCGTCCAGGGCTTTAACCGGTTCTGTGTACGCCTCTTATGGGTATATTGAGAATCGTAGTGTATTGGGTGTGATGTCGAGATGGAAGTATCACTCTAGTCATAGTGGAGATGATGATCACGTAGGATACGAAACTGGTTCTCTTATATGTTGCAGCTATCAGGATATTATGACTAGGTCATGTTTATCCGATTATAGAGACTAGTTACCAGAGATCTGATATGTGCTTCGTACAGGGCAGACACAATTCCTGCCTCTGGCCTTGCACGTGACATCCGATACTGGATCGAAATACGCAATACTACGTATACTACACCTGATTTAGATAACATATTCCAGTAAGAATATTTCTGGAGAATTGGGTAGGCATGATGCTTTGCTAGAAGCCAACCATGTCTTGTAAATCGGTAAAAACGTAGTACAAGGTACGTACGTGTTCGGATAGTCCGATGATCGGATTTACTGCCAACATATCCGGGGATCTCATGGGTCGCTTCCCGAAGATTCACCGATGACGTATGACTCGCACTTTATTAATCTTGGATTAATTAATGAGAGAGAGAGATAAAATTAATCTGGGATTAATTACGGAGATATTTTATCTGGGATAAAATATTATTTAAAGAGAGAGAACGATTAATTTGGAATTAATCGATAAAATAATATATTCGATATATTATACGAAATTGGATTTCGACGCGGAATTAAAATTAGATTTTAATTCGGGCAAACGAGTTAATTTAGAATTAATTCGTTAGCGACATGAATAGTAATTTTGCTAGGCATAATTATTTAATTACGTCGCAACGGAAAATTCGTTAATTTGGAATTAGCGAACCCGAGCCCGGGAGTGTTTATAGGCGCACTCACATTACGAATTTAAGTGCGGCCCACAAGTCACATCAAGCGTCAAATCATTAGTCACTTTGATTGATGTGATGTCTAGTCAATTTGAGTGATGTCATAACTTGTCATGAGTGATTGATGGAAGTGGTTGTTGGCTTTAAAGCCTTTTGACTTTTTGAAAGCAAAATTGGTATTAGTTTTGGAAATCTAATACACAACCAAAAAACACACATCTCTCTCATTCTTCCCTCTCTCCCTTCCAAGGGGCATTTTCTTCTTCTAAAATTCTGCCAAAGCCGAGAATGAAGAAGAAGCATAATTTTTGTGGCAAAATTTTCGGAGTGCTAGCACGCTTTAAGGGTATTGCGAAGGTGATAGGGAAACCGACTTGTGAGCTTGGAATCACCATTCGAAAGCTTGGAGCTTGGACCGAATTTGGAGCTCAAATTCTTGAAGAAAACCGAGAGCCTCATGGACAAAAAGCTTGAAGATTTTGATGTTCCTCGCGTCGCAAAAGCCGATCATTGTAAGTATGATTCCGCCATGCTTTTACGAGTATTCATATATGTGTTTCATTGCTTGAATTGATCCTTGGGACTTAATAGAAACCCAACATTAGCAAGGTTAGTGGGAGTGTATAAAATTCTCTCTAGTATTAAATCTTGACGGTATTTCCATTATTAAGGTAATAATAATTTGTTTGTTAGGTGATAAGTGCATGAAAATGTACTTTGAAACATCACTTATCTGGGTTTATTGTTAAATATTTAGTTATATATTTTATATTTTATTACATAATTTCTATTGTTATATTAATTTAGAAATATTTATTATTTAAACTAATTTAGTGATTTTTATTTGTAGGAATATTAATACATGGATCCTGGGACAATTGCAAGTGTTTAGGGCCATACTGATGCATAGGACGCACACAAGAGCCGAGAACGCGAAAAGCAGGAATCAGTGAGAAATTGTACTGGCGCCATGGCGCCATACTCCCATACAAAATCCAGAGAGTTAGGCGCCATGGCGCCACCAAATGAGAGAAATTGCAATGGTTGACCAAAAATAATAAAGGAAATTGTTGACCCAAGACAGGAAGTCACGTGGCCTAAGGAGTTTAATTAGGTTTTCAATTTGTTTTGTCTATAAAAACCATGCAAGCTGCTGTACGTAAAGAAGGGGAAGAGCTGCGTGAGCAGCGCAGCCTGCGCATAATACAAAATCAAGAGCTGCTGCCGAGAAACAAAAAAGAACGAAAAAGAAGCAGAAGCCGTGCCGAGAGTTCAGAGAAGAAATCAGAGTCCAGAAGTCGGGACGCGGAGTCGTGATGATTTAGAACAACAATTCTCTCCAATCCCAGGCTATTTTTATTTCTTTTATGATGAACTAATCCCCTAAGCAAAGCTAGGGGTGAACTTTTATGTTTGATTTTTATTATTTATGTTTTTGATTCCTAAGAACCTTTTAATCGTTTAATAAAATTGATGTTTATTATTTTCTATCATCCTTTGATATATTAATCTAGAAATTATGTTTTGTCAAATCCCATATAGATCGAGTCATGCTTCTTCTATGTGTGGTTTACAAATTTAATTGTGACTGGTAAAGTTGTTTTGCGTGTTGGTCTTCTGCTGCAGTATTGCTTGAGGGTATATTGTCGACGTTAGATAACTCGTAACGATGACTTTTGTGTGCTGTTAACATAGAGAAAATAATCATTAATTATCTTAGAATTTGAATATGCGTAGTATTGAATATATTCCGGTTATTGGTTTGGGATGTGAAACCTTCAACTGAGTAGTAATAGGAATTAATAACTGAAGATAGGAGTTTGATGCAAGAGGGATTCCCGACGCTTTGCTGCTTTTCTCTGCCGTTATCATTTATTATCTCTCCATTATTTTATTTATCTTTATTTTTAATTATCAATCTTATCATCTTATTTATTAAAGTTAACGTTTTTGCTTAAGTGAATTAGTTCCATTGTAACCTTCTCTCTGAGGAATCGACACCCCAGCTATACTGCGATAACCGCAAGTCATATTTGGGCGTAATCATTAGGTAAAAGGTTTACTTGAGCTTATCTTTTCTCCATGAATGCAGTAAGAGTATTTTCTATTATACTCGATATAAAGTTTTATATCTGATATGAAACTAAGAGATTTATGAGATACTCTCATTAGCTGTGCATTAAATATGATCTAATAAAGGACACAAGTTGACTATCTGTGTGATAGCTAATATAACTGTTTGACAGTTAGCTTGTCATTTATGTATAGTAGTCATCTTTCGTAGATGATGATTCCTTAGTTGAAAGAAAAATTGATTAGAATGTCTCATCAGTTTTATGCATCATAGGATGATAGCATAATGAATGATGTGTTAAGTATGATTATAGACATCCATTTAGTCGTAATTGTTACGAACTATTCTGATATACTAAAGACCATAGGATGGAATTGAAACAAGTTTTGCGATATCTTTTTGAGATATTAAGAACGAATTTCTTATTCATAGTGATTATAGTATGCAACCATTATGGTCATTGAGATTAGATTTTGAGTATAATAATTATGGTAGATGGTCTGCATCAAATAGAATCAAAAAATATGCAGTGAGAGTGTCACAGTTGATTTCGCTGTGTAAGTGGAATTAGTTGTAACTTATAAAGTATTGACTTATGAAGTTACAAAGTGAACTTATAAATGAGAAATTTTAATATTAATATTGTGCTTACAATTTTAGAGTATTGTGGACTAAGTCCTGAAATACTTGGACAACTCAGTATTGAAGCACAATATTATTTTCACATATGAGGACTGCCCATATAGATCTTAGGTTCTATATAGTATGAGTGATGTTGACCAAGGGAGATATCTAGATTTATTTAACAAACTCAAAGTTATATATCAGACCTACACTCTAATGCATATCTTTTAAGTGCTAGGTGAGCTTTTGAGGGCCATGAGTATATGATAATGTTGGGATGTGTATACGATACCATGAATTGGCACTAGAGCAAGTGGAGAAATTGTTGGGGTTGGTTCTTTGAGCGTCGATCCATATCGTATTTATGACATGTTCATGAACACAAGCAATCGCATTTTCCATAATATTATCCATTTAATAATAGTACCTTTTGTCTTTTTTTTTTACATATTCGATCTAATTAAGTTTAGATCGAAACTAACCGAGGTTTAATGATTTATATATTAGACAAATATCTGAGAATGTACAGTAGTCACACAGTTACAATGAGATTTATAATTAACATTGTGAGGTATCACTACTTATGATATATTCTCAAATAAAGTTTATGGTCGAGATTTTCCAACAAGGGTCAGTTAACAAAGTCCGTTGAAACCATTACGTATCGTATATCGAGATTTGATTTGATGGTTTATCCTAATAAACCATGAGTTGTTGGAGACTTGTATGGACATATATGTGTATATTTGATGAGCGCTGAACGACTCACCAGAAGAATTCTTAATAGATGGCACACCAATATCAATAGAAACCTTCCCGAGTCGAGTAACATATCTGGTCCTTTGATTTGAGATATCAATATGAATGTATAAGCGATCCTCCACACTTTGACAACAGTCACGTCACCGGTCAATCAAGACTAGGCCTTTGCCTGTTCGTTGGGTGTGGACCGACTCTTATGAAATCCTGTAATGTATCCAAAGATGATCTGTTAGTCCCGTGTGCGGGATTTAGGCATCCACTTCGTGATCTTTAAATCTCCAGCCAGGGTATATTCTGGAAATGAGTAATGAATGTTGTTTGAGAGATCATGAATATGTCGCACATATATATGAATTGTACACTATGCATATTTGACGTTTTCATCTATATTTATAGTAAATTTCGTATAGCTTATGACAGAGAGACTATACGGTATGCCTAGACCTCGACTTGCATGGTTCAACGTGGTTATATGTGGTCGTCATAATTTACGAGTGGGTAAATTATGGACATGAAATGTGTTCCATGACATATATACCTAAACTTAGAGAGTCCCATTAATAAAGTATACTCGTAGAGCAATAGGGCAATTAATTAAGAATAATATGGATTATTCATAATTTTACACATGTCGGGATATATTCATATCTAATGTGTATATGTATATTATAGATAATTTGATTAGATACACATTTGGTCCAATTGAATTTTGAAACTTGTCAAATAAATAGTTATTTAATTAATTAAAAGTTAATTAATGTAATTATGATTTATTATGAAATATTATTGGAATATTCTAAGCTTATTTGATAAGCTTTATTATTTGGCTAAATTATGATCATGTATTTGGCTT
The DNA here is from genome assembly GCA_019454045.1 of Zanthoxylum bungeanum. Taxonomy (NCBI): domain Eukaryota; kingdom Viridiplantae; phylum Streptophyta; class Magnoliopsida; order Sapindales; family Rutaceae; genus Zanthoxylum; species Zanthoxylum bungeanum. The sequence goes on from SKCR01042536.1 coordinate 28,608, forward strand.
AATTTTGACAATGTATTTATAGTGTCAAAATGATAAAAATACTCCTCTCTTGTCTATTTAAAGGCAATTTTCGTCACTATTCTTGGGGTGAAAATTTTGGCTTTATTTTTGCCTTGTAAAGGTTAGAAAATAGGGGAAATTTTGGGATATTATTAGGGTTTATGATATACTTTCAATTTAACACTAAAAGGAGAGGTTATGGAGGAAAAATCAAATAGGCAATGAAATTAAGGTAATTCCTTAACTAATTTGATTCTATGAAATTGTTTCATTTAGCTGCTATATATGTTGTAATTATTTCTTCCATACTTAGTGTTTATGATATGTTGAAACCTTGATTAAAGGCCTTAATTGTGCATATGTAAATTTTATGGTGACCTAAAATTGTTTTAGAGTAACTTTGCAGGATGACTCTCCTTGGAGTAATTTTGGATTTGTTAATTGCATGATTTTTGAATTAATTAAATGTTAATGTGATTAAATATATAATTAATTAAAAAGTGTTGATTTTGTGAAATTGAGGTGTTGTGGATGAAAGTGGATGTGTAATAATGCGTAGGAAAAATTCCAGGAATTTTCAGATTAAAGGTTTTAATTGTGCATGTGTAAATTTAATTAGATTAATTAGTGTAATTAGACCTAATTAGGGTGTTATACACTAAATTATCATTCTAGAGTTACTTATGCTACTTTATGGTGAGGTAAAATTGTTCTAGAGTTACTTTGCATGGTGACTCTCCTTGGAGTATTTTTAGATTTGTTAATTGCATGATTTTTGAATTAATTAAGTGTTAATGTGATTAAATAAATAATTAATTAAAAAGTGTTGATTTTGTGAAATTGAGGTGTTGTGGATGAAAGTGGATGTGTATTAATGCGTAGGAAAAATTCTTGGAATTTTCGAAATTGTTTAAGAAGCGCTTTGGGAATTTTCAGGAAAAGTCGCATTAGGGATAAAATCATAATTTATTGAAATTACAGTTATTTGGCCACTGCTACAGTACTATAACTACTGTAGCAGTACTATAACTATTGTAGCAGTACCTATAATGTGTAGGAAAATTCTTGAAATTTTCGGAATCATTAAGCGTTTTGAGAATTTTCCGCACTATGGGTAAACTGAAGCTTTAAGTGTTAAGTTGAATTATGTTTTCTCAAGTAAAACTAATTTCCTCATAGGGATGATAAATCAAATAATTAATAATTTGGTCAAAATTTCTAAACTGCTCTCATATGATTTTTTTTTTTAAAGAAAATAGTACTTATCATTAATTCACATTTGTGAAAGGATACATGAGTTCTGCTGGGATACTACCCTGCCATACAACAGTATCATTATTTTTCAAAGCTAGTTTGGCTAAACAATGAGCATGAGTATTACATTTTTTGGGCGTGTATAAGCACTTAAATTTCTGAAACTTTCCTCATGCATCAATAATTTCTATTATCACCCAAATTATTTCGGTAATACTGCCTTTCCAGTTATTTACCAGCTCAACAACTTCCTGGACATCCGATTCCACCATTATTGAGTTCGGACCTTCATTCCCTGCAAATTTCAATCCCCAACATATAGCCACAGCTTCCGCATAGGCTACATCACAATTAAATTTAACAGTTCGCGTGGTTGCCGCTATAGAATTTCCTTCCCAATCTCTAATAAAAGCCCCCAATCCCGCTGTCTTTCTCTCTAAGTTTGTGGCTGGATCCACATTGATTTTATACCATCCAACAAGAGGGGGACTTCATGACTTCTTGGCTATTGCGATTTTCCTTATTCTGTATTCCGTTCCCCAAATCTGGATTCTCTTGTAAGAGGTTACCACTGCTTATGCTCTAGCTATAATTCCCCATGGTTCTTCTCTCTTTCCTTCGAATATGTTTTTATTTCTCATTGTAAGGTTTTTGGAGTTAGCACGAAGCATCCATGTAACTGGAATTTAAAATTTTCTTCCAAAACCACTTTAAGGATCGTGGTTATGTCATTGTTGATGTAAACAATATACTATTAAATTAATCTATATTAATTTTAATATGCATGCAACAAATATTTTATTTATCAATATAAATCATATTTACTAATAATAAAACATACATTGATGTGCTTATTATCTTTCTTGAGCCTTTTGAATATCCTTCTTGATTTTTCCCTTGTAGTAGTGCACCAAGCGTTGCACCTATAGTTGGTACACTAGCACTTCTCTACGAACAAATCGCTCCCACTGTTGAGAACAAAAGAAACCCTTTTCTTTTCTAGAATGTTGAAGTCTTTAGGAACGAATTGGAACTATTCCCCGAGAAATCAAATCGGAAAGCCACGCTGCTTTTTCGACAAGCAATTGCTTAATGTATATGTTCTTAAGAAAACTTATATTTGCTTATGTTTATGGCAATTATATTGATTGTGGCAAGTATTAGCAGTACAAGTCTCAGATTAAGACCAAATACACCTACCCTGATTTCAGACTTCCATAGACACATAGTCATACTACCAATGGAATTCCGATGGGGTCCATCCAGAGCGAAGCTGTTTCCCGTACCATCGGTAAAAAACAACCTCCTATTACACTTGCATGAGTATTCTATACCCAAATATATGAGAACTATGTCGTTATGCCCTCACAACGCGCACAAGTGTAATACTAGTCTTTTACGCATTTATCGATGTCCAATCTCGATAATACTATGACTAGGGATATTTAATGATTTATCCTTCGTGGATTGATACTGTCTCATATCATTCTCAATCCAAGAACAAATCATAAGGACCTCCTATCATTTATACATCTTGGTGATCTGATCACAAATGATAAGAGTGCAATCTCCTTTGTCACATAGTTAATTTGTACAACAACACCATGATCTGTACAAATAGTGACGCTATTGGTCATAATTGTCCAACAATCTCCCACTTGGCCTATAGCCAGTCACTCGAGTGTCTGACTCCCAAACTACGTACGGTTCGCTCAAACTGCTGAGAAAAGGCTTTCGTCAGCGGATTTGCATGATTATCGTCTGATGCGATTTATTCGATCATCACATCGCCACGATGTATGATCCGAACGGATTAGATGAATATCGAAGTATGTATCTGGATCGTTGATGAGACCGTTAATTCTTTAGCCTACGCTGTAGCCTAGCTCAGCTGCTAATAGAACTATATCTAATCTAATTAGATTTGTTATCGACCCAAATGGCTTCTATTGCTGCCTCAGCTGCAGCAATAACCAGCATTTGTTGTTTATTCGGTAACAATATCTTGCTTGGAAGATTTCCAGCTCATTGTTCCGTTATTCAAACTGTATAGTACCGTTTGTGACTTATAGTCGTTTTCATCGGTTAGGAAACTTGCTACAGTGATCCCAGTCACTTCAAGTTCTCCATCTCCACAGATTAAGACAGCATCCTTAGTTATCTAAGAAACTAACGGATGTTCTTAATATCAATCCAGTGACTATCACTTGGATTGGCCTTATTGTGAATCCATATGCTCAAAGCGTATGAGACACCAGGTCGCATATATTTTTCAATGTACGATTTCTCAGAGAGTTTTCTCGAAAGCCAAGCTTTCACCGATTGTTTTTATGGGAATATCATTTCCAAGAAATGATTTATTATCATTACGATAGGACATTTATTGTCAGTGCTCTCCCACTAACCTCCTTATATACACAAGAATCATTTCGTTTTGAATTAAACCATAAACTATTATGATTACATCAAAATGATAATTCTAAGAACCTAATGCTTGCTTCAATCCAAACATGGATCGAATTACCTGCAAACCTTGTTTGCTAGTTTTGGTACGACAAAACCGACATGATGTTGTAAACATCCTCCAAAAGGTTTCCTTTTCAGGAAAGCGATTTTCCCGTTAAGTTGACTTATTTCATAAATGAAACATGCATCATTAGCAAGCATTATCCAAATGGATTTACAGTGGCAACAGGTAAAATGTTTCGTCTTAATCAACACAATGTTGATAACGATACCTTTTCACTAAAAGCCTAGCTTTACACGTTGGTATGTTGCCTTCCACGTATGTCTTCCTTGAAGACTTATATAGTACCAATAGGCACAATGCCTTGCGGTACATCAACTAGTATCCAAACTAAGTTGATATACATGGAATCCATTTCGGACTGATGACACTTTTTCATAATAGGGATTCGATACCTTGTATCACTTTCTCATACGTAGTCAGTTGGTATTCCTCAAAAGATTAACATCTTTATAAGGTGAGATCAGAAACCCATACCCCAGGTTGTTTTCGAAGATTAATGGTATAGTTTCATCTTTGATGAACTATTGTGTTCCATTAAGGATTGGTGCCTGGAACAGTATCACTCGGATTTTCATCGAGTTATACTATCCTCCTACTTACCACTGCATATCGGTATTCCTCTTAGGAAAACCGCATGGCGAGCAACAATTACATTGTTCTTTGGTGAGATGTATAAGTACTATACTTTGGTATCCCTAGGATAACCTACAATTTGGCACTTATCCAATTTTGGTTTTAGTTTGGTATCATCCAAACATATGCCTAGCATTCCCAAATTATCAGGATTGAGAAACCCGGTTTCTTCCTGTTCATATCTAATATGAAGTCTGTCAAACAGATTTTTATGGAACCTTATTCAAAATAAGTTCTTGCACTGTTAAAGCGTATCCGATGAAGGAAATGGTAGCTCAGAGCGACTCATGATTAACCTTATCATGTCCAACAAAATATGGTTACTCGGTTCGGACACACCGTCAAACTGATGTGTTCCGAGAGGATTCCTCATTTCAAAGAATACTATACTCTTTCAAGTATATTAGAAACTTATTGCTTAAGTATTTTCATCATGGTCTAACTGTGACGATTTAATACTTTAGCCGATCTGTTTGTCTATTTCGTGTCGAAACTGTAAAAGTTTCCGATTTGTGTTCTTCAAAAGAAACACATAACCATTATGCGATGCCGCATCCGTAAAGGTCACGAAATATTCATATCCACCTCAAGCCTAGCTAAACATGGGCCCACTTGCTTATGTGTTTCTTTTGAAGGTCACGAAATATCCATAATGCGATGCCGCATCCGTAAAGGTCACAAAATATTCATATCCACCTCTAGCCTAGCTAGACATGGGCCCACTTGCTTCACTATGAACTAGGGCTTACAGATCGGTGGCACTTACACTTTTACCAAGTAAATAGTGTTTTAGGCACTTTTCCCAATAAACTAGATTCGTAGACTTTATTTGAATGGAATCAAATTAGTCATAGTACCCACTCTTTGAAAGTGTGGATATACAAGTCTTGTTTAATTGTGTCCCAGACAACAATGCCATAATATGTTTCATCTGATCAAATCAGTTTGAGCTATTTGTTTGTCACGTTATACGTTTGAGATTTATTTATATTCAAAATATAAATGTTGTTATTCACATCTAATGTGTTTATCTCAATATCATCTTTATATAATGAAACACTTTAGTGTTCTAGAATATAAAGGTATATCCGCAACGGATAAATATTGATATAAAGATAATGTTTCTAGTCAAACTAGTTACATAATATCAGTTTCCTAATTTAAGTACACACCCAAATGGGTAGTTCCTAAAATTAGGTTTCTACGGTCAAAACAGCGACTTTCGTCCCGTTTCCGATTCGCAGATTAAATCTCAATCTGAAGTCAGTATCCTGCTCATAGCAGATTCTGAACATCAGTATATATTTATGTATCACACTAAGTTTTTAAAATCTAATTTTAATACTAGTAGTGAACATAATATGACAAATATATTTGAAGTCAGAGCCTTGCTCGTTCTTCAATTCCTTCATGTCTGCTTTGTCCAAACGGCAGTCACGCTTCCGCGATCTCGTTTGCTACAATTTAGGTAGACATGTTTGGGATATGTCCTTTATCTTCCTAGAAGATGATAATGATTTTGCCTTTTCCCTTTTCCATATTCCAGAAGCCTTTGGCCAAGCCTCGGGTTTCTAGAATATTGAAGTAAGGTGCGCCTTGCGCCACTTGTCTTATTGCAAAGTTTGACTTTTTCTCTTTGAGAATAGTCATTAACTCTCCAAGAGTTATTATTGCAATTTCAGTACTTCTAAAATCTAAGTATAGATTTATGAAGATCCTTCAATTTCAGTATCATACTTTAAGGATCTAATCCTTAGTTCTGACAAAGAAATTAAGGAGTCTACTGAACAAGTATAATGGATTAAGCACTAAAGTTATCATTACATAAATCTTCCAAAGATTATGCTCTACTATTTGCTTAACTCCGGACTTAGGCCTAATATGTTATTTTATCAAATAAAGTAACTTATTAGTTTCCAGGACTATCCTGAATTTTATTCCCAATTTGAAAATTAAACCATTTAAATACATTTTCCTTAGGATTATGTTTTAAATGTCAATCTTTCAATTTTATCTTGATTCTAATAGTCCAACTATTTAATCAACGATTTAGGTACTATTATTATAATGATTATTATAGTCCAACTATTTAATCAACTATAATTTAATTGTTTGAATACAGTCCAACTGTTAATTAAAACAACAATTAAATATTAGTCCAACTAACATTTAATTATTTGACGAATGATATTTGATTTGAGCGCGTTGGCAAGTAATTAAACGAATATTGCAAATTTAATTCTTGCCTCCCACTATTTTTCGGCGAGCCTCTAACCCTCTGTCGAGTACTCGGGAAACCGTGGTTCCTAGCGGGCTAGGATCCAGTTAAATATCACACAATCTTGACTTTGGCCAACAAATTGTATGGTAATTAACTAGGTATATCTCTAAGATCAATTGGATCCAATCCAATTCCTAGATCCAGTAGGGGGACGTCCAAGTCCGAAACATATATCTTATATATGCCAATATATCCAATATATTGCCTAACCTTTTTCCTCTGAATCAACTAAGCCTTGGCTTTGGCACAAAAAACTTAGTGATCCCAGTTAAGCGGAACCCATTGACCATGGAAAACTTCGTAATCAATGTCGATGGACAAGAAATGGTCTTGACTTTGGCCAACAAACCACAACTTGGACAAGACACCAATATGGAACAAAGCTGTCGTGATTCAAACACATCTTCGACGGACAAAGGCCTTGACTTTGGCCGACAAACCAATGCCAGTCTTAGATCTTGAGTAAGAATCACTCAATAGAAGGAAAAATGCTTAATATTTTGTGAGGGTTTTTCGCGTGCAAATTGGCAACAAATTTATTATCTTTGTTAAGGTCTCATCATCATACACCCTTAAACATGCATTCTAAACACATAATAATGCGCGTATAATTTAAATAATAATGATATGCGGATGGATACTTTACACATTGATCCTAGATCAAATCTCTCCCTTTCTCTCTCCCGCTAGCACATGTATTACTTCTACCCATTACACTACACTTCTAAAGAAACCTCATTTACATTGAGGGGAATAGGTGAGAAGAGAATACAAATAATAAAGAGGTAATAAGGCTGGACACGCAGGTCCAATTAATAAATCAAATTTATTACAACAATTTCTAAAATTGCCCCTCCCATCTAATATCCATCTGATATACATTATTCATGCATCGTAACCATGTATTCACACAAGCATGTTATCAATCAATCTAATCAAATTAATTAATCTGCTAATTAGTGACCATCCAATGTTCAAACAACGATTTGATTTTGCGTGAGTCCAACTCATTTCGCGAATAAGTACTCAAAGTACGAATTCTCGAATTAAATTAAACTACAAAATTAAATCCAATTCAATTTGTATTTAATACTAATTCGCTATTTAATTCCAAATTAAATACTACACTTTGTTAATGAACTTTTACAACTTAAATTCCAAATTTAATCGTTACGGGTCTCAAAGCCCGATTAATATCCAATATTAATTCAATTATAGTCCAATGGGCTTTTAATTAATTTCTTTAAGGCGTGGACTTTTGGTCAACTCGGGTCAAACCCAATAACCAAAGCCCAATCAAGGAATAACCCCATAAGCCTAGAAATCAATTTAGGCCCATTAGGACCAATTAAACTTTAAAGGTCCATTAGTCGCAATTGGGCATTATGGAAGCGGTTTTGGGCCCAATTGGATCCAACCAATTTTTTCTAAACCCAACTTAGTACAACCAAGCCCAATAAGCCCAATTACAACACTTAAGCCCAATTTCACAAAATACCAACAAATAAATTCAAAAAAATTCCAAATTCTCAATTTAATTACATAAAGTGTATAGCATTATTAATCACCCAAATCAATATTTCCAAAACATCAAATTAGCCTAATTAATCATGCTTATCATCATTAAATCATGTCCAACATAATTTAACAAAAATCAAACCCATACATGCTTTATAACTCTCGGCTAAAGGGGATTTTTGTGTCAAATTCAAATTAAATCCAATTCAATTCAATTCAACATTAAATCAATATCCCCAACATGATTCTAACTCATCCAATGAATCAAAAATAAAAAATCACCAAGAATTAGGGCTATGTCATTCTCGGCCAAGCTAAGATATTTGGGCAAATTTGTTCCAAACAACATTTGATCAAATTGATCCAATCAATATTCAATTAAAACACATTTAAGCATACTAATTCATCCAATTTCATTAAATCATGCTAAAAAACATTTTACCCAAATTTTAAGCCCTAATCAAATTCATGCTTTTCAATCGCTCTGATACAATTGTTGGAGTTTCTACGGCCCCAAGGATCGAATAGAAAGCAAGAAATAAACATGCGAATACATCACAGAGTTGCGGAATACTCACATCGATCGGTTGTGCGACGTGACGACGAACAAAAATCTGGTTTCTGCCCACTGTCACAGCTCACGGCAGTCCACCTTTTTTCCTCCTCCCAATACGGCTTTGGATCATCTTCAAGGCAAGCTCCAAGCTTGTGTTGATTCCAAGCTCATGGGTGGACTTCCCTATCACCTTCGCATGTCTCTCGGAGTGCTAGCTCTTGATGATTTTGCCGTAAAATCATCACACTTGCTTCCCTCTAGCTCACGGTTTTTGAGCTGAAACCAGAAAAGAAAAAGCCCATCCATGGGCTTGAGAGAGATAAGAAGAAAGAGAAGAGTTGTGTGTTTTGTTTTTCAAAAAGTGTATCTAATACACATAATTAATTTCCAAAATTAATTACACATTTTTCTCTTTCCATAAGTCAAGCCTTTAAGGCTCCAACCACTCACATCAACTTCATCAATCAATGAATAGTGACTGGCGTCAATCACTCAAAGTGAAAGACATCTATCACTTGATTGACGAATGATGTGACGCTAGATGCGACTAGCGATTTGACGCTTGATTTAACTTGCGTGCCACACTCGAATTCGAAATGCGAATGCGCTCGTAAACAATCCTGGGCTCGGGTTCGCTAATTCCAAATTAATGAATTTTCCGTTGCGACGTAATTAATTCTAATTTAATTAAATAATCATGCCTATCATAATTACTATTCACGTCGCTAACGAATTAATTCTAAATTAATTCGTTCGCCCGAATTAAAATCTAATTTTAATTTCGCGTCGAAATCCAATTTCGTTTAATATATCGAATATATTAATTAATCGATTAATTCCAAATTAATCGTTATCTCTCTTTAATCGATATTTTATACCAGATAAAATATGTCTGTAATTAATCCCAGATTAATTTTCTCTCTCGTCTAATTAATCACAGATTAATAAAGTGTGAGTTATACGTCATTGGTGAATCTTCGGGAAGTGACCCATGAGATCCCCGAATATGTTGGCAGTAAATTCGGTCGTCGGACTATCCAAACACGTAAGTACCTAGTACTACGTTTGTACCTATTTACAAGACAAGGTTGGCTTCTAGCAAAGCACCATGCCTACCCAATTCTCCAGAAATATCCTTACAGGAATATAAGATCTATATCAGGCATAGTATACGTAGTATTGTGTATTTCGATCCAGTATCGGATGATCACGTGCTAGGCCTGTGGCTGGAATTGTGTCTGCCCCGTACGAAGCACATGTTGGATGTCTGGTAACTAGTCTCTATATCAGATAAACATGACCTTGTCATTTTATCCCGATGACTACAGTACTTAAGAGTACTAGTATCGTATCCTACGTGACCATCATCTCCATATGACTGGAGTGACACTTCCGTCTTGACATCACACCCAACATACTACGATTCTCAATATACCCAGCAGAGGCATACAGAACCGGTTAAAGCCCTAGACGACCACAACAAAAGTATATTGATTGTCGCAAGTATTAGCGGTGCAAGTCTCAGGTTAAGACCAAATACACCTACCCTGATTTCGGACTTCCATAGACACATAGTCATACTACCAATGGAATTCCGAGGGGGTCTATCCAGAGCAAAGCTGTTTCCCGTACCATCGGTAAAACACAACCTCCTATTATATTTGCATGAGTATCCTATACCCAAATATATGATAACTATGATGTTATGCCCTCACAACGCGCACAAGTGTAATACTAGTCTTTTACGCATTTATCGATGTCCAATCTCGATAATACTTTGACTATGGATATTTAATGATTTATCCTACGTGGATTTATACTGTCTTATATCATTCTCAATCCAGGAAAAAATCATAAGGACCTCCTATCATTTATACATCTTGGTGATATAATCACAAATGATAAGAGTGCAATCGCATTTGTCACATAGTTAATTTGTACAACAACACCATGATCTGTACAAATAGTGACGATATGGGTCATAATTGTCCAACACATAGCTTCTACAGGGCAAGAAGCGCAAGGCGCACCTTACTTCGACATCCCAGATGGCCAAGGCTTAGCCGAAGGCTTCTTAGGGTGTGAAGAAAAGGAAGAAGAAGGGCAAAGCTAAATCATCACAGTTTTCTGGGAAGACTAAGGATATATACCAAGACGTCTGCCTACATTGTGGCAAACAGGGTCATTGGAAGCTTGACTGCCATGAGTACAAGGCAGAATTGACGGAAGTGAAGACGGACAAGGCTCCGGCTTCAGGTTTGTTTGTTATAAACATGTCCAATATTGGTTTTAAAAATTGGATTTTTGATTCTGGATGTGGTACTCACATATGTACTGGTGTGCAGGATCTGCTAACTAGCAGGATACTGGCTTCAGATGAGATCGACCTACAAGTCGAAAACGGGACGAGAGTCGCTGTTTTGGCCGTTGGGATCTATGTTTTGTATCTGCCCTTGGGGCATGTAATTACATTAGGTGACTGTTATTTTGTACCTAGTTTGACTAGGAACATCATCTCTGTATTTTGTTTAACCCATTGCGGGTGTACCTTTGTATTCTGGAACACTAGGTGTTTAGTATATAAAGATAACATTTTGATATGTATAGCAGATGTTAATGATGGTCTTTATATTTTGAATATAAATGAATCTCAAACATATAACATGACAAACAAAAGGCTCAAACTAAGTAACACGGATGAAAATTATATGTGGCATTGTCATCTGGGACGCATTAAAAAGAATCGTATATCCATTCTTTTGGAAGAATGGATACTTGGACGGATTTGATTCCAATTCAAATGACGTCTGTGAATCTTGTTTATTAGGCAAAATGCCTAAAATTCCTTTTAGCGGTAAGGGTGTACGTGCCACCGAGCTGTTAGCCCTCGATCATAGTGACTTAAATGGGCTCATGTCTAGCTAGGCTATGGGTGGTTATGAATACTTCGTAACCTTTACGGATGTTGCATCGCGTTATGGTTATGTGTGTCTTATAAGACACAAGTCGGAAACTTTTGAGAAATTCAAAGAGTTTCGACACGAAGTAGAAAAATAGACCGGTAAAATTATTAAAACATCACAGTTGGACCATGGTGAAAAATACTTGAGCAATGAGTTTCTCGATTACTTGAAAGAGTATGGAATTCTTTCACAGTAGACTCCTCCCGGAACACCTCAATTGAGTGGTGTGTCCAAACGGAGAAACCGAACTTTGTTGGACATGGTAAGGTCAATAATGAGTCGCACTGAGCTACTAATTTCCTTCAGGGGATACGCATTGAACAATGCTATACTTATTTTGAATAAGGTTCTGACAAAGTCTGTTGGACAGACCCCATATGAAATATAGACAGGAAAGAAACTGGGTTTCTCATTCCTGAAGATTTGAGGATGCTGGACATACGTTAAACGTTTGGATGGTACCAAACTAGAACCCAAATCGGATAAATGCCTATTTGTAATTGGTTATCCTATGGAAACTAAAGGATGTTATTTCCACAACCTATAAGAGAACAAAATATTTGTTACTCTCCATGCGGTTTTCCTTAGAGGAATTCCTAAATGCAATGGTAAGTGGGAGGAATAGTATCACTCCGATTAACCTATAAGAGAACAAAATATTTGTTACTCTCCATGCGGTTTTCCTTAGAGGAATTCCTAAATGCAATGGTAAGTGGGAGGAAAGTAAAACTCGATGAAAATCGGAGTGATACTATTCCTGGCACCGAACCCCTCACAGAACACGAACAGTTCATCAGGAATGACACTATTCCATAATCTTCTAATACACAAGAACCGCATAGGTCGGAGAGAGTCAGAAAACAACCTAAGAGGTATGGGTTTCTGATCTCACCTTATGTAGATATTAATCTTATTGAGAAAGATGAAACAACTATGTATGAGGAAGTGATACAAGGTATCGACTCCCATTTACGGCAAGGTGCCATGAAGTCCGAAATGGATTCCATGTATACAACCAAGTTTGAAAACTGGTTGATGTACCAGAAGGCATTGTACATATTGGTAGCAAATGAGTCTTCATGGTGAAGACAGACATGGATGGAAACATACAAACGTACAAAGCTAGGCTTGTAGCGAAAGGGTATCGTCATCAACATGGTGTCGATTATGATGAAACCTTTTACCCATTGCCATGATTAAATCCATTCAGATAATGCTTGCTATTGCTGCATATTTCGATTATGACATATGACAGATGGATATCAAAACCATTTTCCTTAACGGAAACCTTTTGGAGAATGTTTATATACAACAGCCTGATGGTTTTTTCGTGCCAAAACATGCAAACAAGGTTTGCAAGTTAAATCAATCCATATATGGATTGAAGAAAGCATTGCGTTCTTGGAACCAACGTTTTGATGAGATCATAATGGTATATGGTTTCATTCAAAATGGAGATGATTCTTGTGTATATAAGAAGGTTAGTGGGAGCGTACTGACATTGATTGTTCTATACGTTGATGATGTATTGCTTTTTAGCAATGATATTCCCATACTAAAATCGGTGAAAGCTTGGTTTTCATTAAAATTCTCCATGAAATTCTTGGGAGAGGCAACCTTTATTCTAGGAATAAAGATCTACTGGGATAGATCTAAAAGTTATTGGCACTCTCCGAGAACTTGTATATTAACACATGTCGTCTCTCTATCTAAGGACATGTGTCCTAAAACTCAAGATGAGAGAGATTCAATGAGTCGGATCCCGTTCGCTTCTACAGTTGGATCGATCATGTATGCCATGACATATATACGACATGGTGTCTCATGTGCTTTGAGCATCTGGAGTCAGAATCAGGCCGATCCAGGCGATTGTAACTGGATTTATGTAAAGAATATCCTTAAGTATCTTAGACGAACTAAAGATGCTTTCTTAATATATGGAGAAGGAGAACTTGAGGTGACTGGGTTCACCGTTGCAAGTTTCCAAACTGAAAAGGCGACTGTAAGTCGCAATAAGGGTACATATTTTGTTTGAACGACGGAACAGTGAGCTGGAAATCTTCCAAGCAAGATATTGTTGCCGATTCAACAACAAAAGCGGAATACATTGATGCGGCTGAGGTAGCAAAATAACCATTTTGGATCTATAAAATTTCTAATTGGATTAGGAATAGTTCTGTTAGCAACTGAGCTGGGCTACAACACAGGCTAAGGAATTACGGTCTCATCAATGATCCAAGTATGTACTTCTACGGTTTCATCTGATTCGAGAGATCACACATCGTGGCGATGTGAAGATCGAAAAATTCATTTCAGATGATAACCTTGCAGATCCGCTGACGAAAGCTATATCTCAGCAAAAATTCTGAGCGACCCGTACATAGTTCAGATGTTGGACACTTAAGTGATTGGCTATAGGCCAAGTGGGAGATTGTTGGACAATTATTACCCATATCATCACTATTTATAAAAGACATGGTGTTTTTGTACAAATTAACTATGTGACAAAGGAAATTGCACTTTTATCATTTTGTAATTGGATTACTTGGATATATAAATGATAAAAGTCCATATGATTAGTACCGGATTAATAAGATATGAGACAATATTAATCTATGAAAGGTTTAATCATTAAATATCCATAGTCGTAGTATTATCAAGACTGGAAATCGATAATGCGGAATAGACTAGTATTACACTTGTGCTCTTTATGGAAGCTTAATAACATAGTTCTCATATATTTAAGTATTGGATACTTATGCAAGTGTGATAGGAGGTTCTGTTAGCCGTTGGACCGGGAACAGCTTCGCTCTGGATATACCCCTCGGAATCCCATTAGTAGTATGACTATGTGTCTATGGGAATCCGAATCAGGGTAGATGTATGTGGTCTTAACCTGAGACTTGCATCGCTAATACTTACGACAATCAGTATACTTTGGTTTTGGTTGTCCGGAGCTTTCACAGGTTCTGTGTACGCCTCTTCTGGGTATATTGAGAATCGTAGTGTATTGGGTATGATGTCAAGATGGAAGTATCACTTCAGTCTTATGGAGATGATGATCATGCAGAGATACAGAACTAGTACTCTTAAATACTGCAGCTATCGGGATAGTATGACTAGGTCATGATTATCCGATTACAGAGACTAGTTGCTAGTGATCCGATATATACTTCGTACGGGGCAGACACAATTCCAGCCCCAGGCCTAGCATGTGACATCTGATACTGGATCGTAATATGCAATACATTATATACTATGCCTGATACAGATTATATATATTCCATGTTGAATATATTTCTGGAGAATTAGGTAGGCACGGTGCTTTGTTGGAAGCCAACCATGTCTTATAAATCGATAAGAATGTGGTACTGGGTACGCACGTGTCAGATAGTTCGACAACCGTATTTACTGCCAACATATCCAAGAATCTCTTGGGTCGCTTCCCAAAGATTCACCGATGACATTTGACTCTAACAGAATTAATCTGGGATTAATTATGAGAGAGAAAATTAATCTGGGATTAATTGCGTCAAGAATTAATCTGAGATAAATTCGTCTAGAAGAGAGAACGCGATTAATTTGGAATTAATCGGCAAAGTAAATTTAATAGTTAAATTAGATTTTACTATTTAATTTATTTATTGGGCTAAAATAATATATTGGATATATTAATTGAAATTGGATTTCAATATGGAATTAAAATTGGATTTTAATTCAAGCGAACGAATTAATTTGGAATTAATTCGCAAGCGACTTTCGTAATAATTTTGCTAGGCATTATTATTTACTTAAATTGGATTTAATTACGTCGAAACAGAAAATTTGTTTAATCGGATTAAACTAACCCGAGCCCGAAGTGTGTTGAGTAACCCAACTTGAATTTTGAATTTAAGTGTGGGACCCACTAACTTACATCACTAGTCATTAGTTGATGGAAGTGGGTGAATGCATTTAATGCATTTCTTTTCAACACAATTTTGTTTTAGCTTTTGGAAAAACATATACATATTTTACAAGTCAACTTGTTTATTACTTTTTGTTTTGGAAACAAAAATAAGAAAAACAAAAAACTCTCTCTCTCTTCTAAACCCTCCATTGCCGTGACTTCCTCTCTCCCAAAAGGAAATTTTGTTGCAAAATTTCTTGCAAGCTAGCACTTGAGGAGTAAATAAAGGTGATAGGGAAACTCACCCATGAGTTTGGAACAACAAAGAAAGCTTGGAGCTTCTACATCCGAGGAGAAATTTCGAACTTCTCTACCGAGCAATGTAAGTAATTTCCGCAACTTATCTTGTAATATTCACACAATAATCACACTTAGAGATCCCGTGGCATGTTTATGACATTAACAATTGTTGTGCTTCTGTCAAACCTAAGCCCATGTATAGTCATTTGACTTTCGTCCTGCATCAGCATATTGAAGAATTCCTCTGGACAAATAATGAACAGGTATGGAGACAGTGGACATCCTTATCTCAACCCCCTTTGAGGTTGTATACAACCCTTTGCCACCCATTTATGATTACTGAAAATGATGAAGTAGAAATGCAATTCATCACTAAATCAACCCAAGTTCTTGTGAACCCCATATGTAAAATAGCTTGCCTTAGAAAGGGCCATTCAATCCTTTCATAAGCTTTGTTAATGTCAAGTTTAAGCGCAACAAATCCATGTTTCTTGCTATTGCTGAGTCTGATCTTATGCAGAGCTTCCTAGCCAATGATAATGTTATCCGTAATGAGTTTAATGGGGATAAAGGCACTCTATGAAGGGGAGATGATTTGGTGGAGAAAGAGTTTTAGTCTATTTGCCAAAGTTTTGGTTATAATCCTGTAGATCACATTACAGAGACTTATGGGTCGAAATTCCCCCACTCTTTTTGGTTTCTCAACTTTAGGAATTAAGAAAATGTATGTGTGGTTTATAAGGGTAATATCACAATGACCATTCAGAAACTTTAGACAAGTAGCAGTAACTCATTTGCTCACCCTCTTCCCATGCTTCTGATAGAAGGCTGCAGGCAAGCCATCTGGACCACGGGCCTTTGTAGGGCACATCTGCCAAAGAGCTTCTTTGATGTCTTCGGCTGTAAATGGTTGCCCCAGTAGTTCATTCATTTCTACCGTAACCTTATGTGGCATGCTTGATAACATAGCACTGATCTGATCATCACTTGGGTCATATGCTACTGGATTTGAATTTTTACTAATTTTGAGATCTGAGTGGGCCTCTCATTTCTCGGAGCATTATACTTATTGTTTACGTAGAATAATAATGCAATATTATGGGGGGCGAGAGAGAGAGAGCCAATTACAGTTCATTTTTCAGACTCGAGTGTATTTATAGGGATTTTAATTAGGGATGGCGATGAGGAGGAAAAGAGGGAGGATCGATATTTTTCATGTTAATTTCTGACGATTTGTTTATGTCTTCGTACCCTATCCATCCCCTCATAATTATTGGATTAAGTATTATGGGCATCTTTGATGGGACTCGAATCTTCAATAACTAATAATTTTATCTTTAAAATAAAATAAAGCATATATCAATGAAATTGAGTCAATAAGATCAATATTACAATATTGTGTATGAAATCATCAAAAATGAAGGATATTGACAAATAATTACATCTGCAAGGACAAAAAAAATAATGACTAATAGATTGTCACAATTATAAATATCTCTAAACTCTTTTTATACTTTGAAAAGTTTCATTTAAGTTATTAGATTTTCTATTAGTAATATATGTTTTTAAAAATAAAATAAAGTACATATCCGTTAAATTAAGTCAACATTATCGATATTACAATATAATTTATGAAATTATTAAAAATGAAAGATATTGCCAAATAATTACATCTATAAGGGTAAAAAATTAATGATAAATAGATTATCGCAATTATAAATATCTCTAAACTCTTTTTTATATTTTGACATGTTTCATTTAAGTTTCTAGATTGTCTATTAGTAATATATGTTTTTAAAATATTAGGATACATTTTATTTACATAAATGGTTATTATATTTAATTTTTTCCACTAAAATTGAAAAATAAATAATATTAAAAAAAATAAAAAATGGGACGAGGATGTGGATTACACCTAATCCTCATTATTTTCCTGAATCAAAAATAAATATTAAATAATCATCATACCTATTTATTGGTTCCAAAAGTGGTGTTGCTAGGCGTGCCAAATGATTGAATCCTCAATGTTACTACCTGACTTCTAATCGAACAATTGTAAAAACTAATGGGTTCTCTAAAGCCTGAAAGAGATAGACAATTAGATTTTATGAGGATAGTAATAAGAGATAATGAAATAAAACTAATGGAAATAACATCTTTACCAGAATTAAAAATGTAAAGTTACAGAGAAAGGAATTTTTAAGCTAAGTTTTACTAGAATTAAAATAAATTATAACAATAGAGGAATACTTGGAAGGAAAATTAACTACAAAGAGAACCTAGATAAAGTTGACATGTTGAGTGTTTTGGATCGATGTTTTGGAGGTCCCCCTCTCTTGGCTCCTCATTGGCTTTTATACTTTCTGGAACTGACTTCCTCTAATTGCTTCTCAACTTCCTGCATGTTCTACTAACATCCTCCATCAACTCCCCCAACTCTCTTCACCAACTTCCCATATTCCTCCACTCCTAAGAACGTGTGTGTTTGTGAGGAGTAGTTTTGTCACTAATATTTTCCTACTTGAAATTAATAATTTATAGCTTAATTTATTTATGGGCTCTTAGAGGAAATTGGTTCTGGGTTGGGCTTAAATTATTTTTGGTGAAATCAATGCCCTTCGCATGTTTTTGGCTTAAAATTTTCATGTATTTAAGCTCATCCCTTTCTTTGTTCCTCACATAATTTCCTTTTATTTTTCACCTATTTCTATCCCTCAAAATCTCAAAAACCCCCAAGTCGCTTTTTCGAACTTTGATGAGGAATGGTATCGGTAATAAATTGCCAATGATATTGCTTCTTACATGTAAATTTTTTTTTCAAGTCTTCCCCTCCATTTCAAAAAAAAAAAAAAAAAAATCCAAAAATATCCCAAATCCTAATTTAAGTTAACAAGGACTTCTGATTTCAAAATCCTTAAAATCTAGCCCAAAATTAGAGAAATCAAACCTAACTCCTTCACCCAATCTCTCCTCCTTACCCACGGCAGCAGGCTTTCCCTCCATGGACTCATCTTCCTTAGCACGTCGTCCACTCCTTCAACGGCAACCACCCTCATGCCACGGAAAGCACTAGCAGCGCAAGGGGCCTCATCGTCTTCTTTGGTGAAACATCAACCTGTGCAATTTCATTAGCCACTCATCCAGCCCAAACAACCTCTACAATGTATGCTCTGTCTCCAATAACAGCCTACTTCATGCGCGATCTAACAGCAACAGAGCCTTCAGTGCCTTGTGCTCCGTCGTCCCAAGCTGCCACCACAGTGCCGTGTGTTGCATCCACCATCTATGCTTTGTGCTCTCCGACGTCACTGGCAGGCGTTCCTCGGTCACCGACATCCTCCATCGCAGCCACCAGCATATAAAGTGGTGTTGGACGTGTCAGATGAGTGAATCTTCAATGTTATTATATGACTTGTAATCAAACGATTGTAAAAACAAATAGGTTCTCTAATGTCCGAAAGAGATATACAATTAGATTCTACGATGGTGTATTCTATTAAGATTTTAAAAGATTATTTATGGATAAATAAATTCAATAGATTTTAAAAGACTATTAAGAATGTAAGAACTTATAAGATTTTGTTACAGTTTTTTTAATCATGATTTTTGTACTTATTGGATTTTAAAAGATTTATATCATAAAAATTAAAAGATTTGAAAGGACCACATAAATAAATTTTTTTTTTTTTTACTTTTATGATGCTAACCAACCAACTTTTAATCTGATTATGAGTAATGTCTATCTAGTTCAATGAGACATTCTTTTCTTGAGCCATTATCTAGTTCATTGTTGTGCTAAATTCCCTTTGTACATTATCATCTATCCGATTGAAGAAGTTCTGCTGTCACCCACGTATCCAGCCACCTTAGATCTGGTGTTGATGTGGCTGTTCAACAGAGTTAACCTCAGTTGCAACATTGGTGAAGGAGAACTGAGACACCCATTTCTTTCATTCAATTCCAAATCCCCCACAAAACCTCCTCCCATAACTCTGCCCTTGTCACTAAAGAATGATCAAACTTGTGATTAATGGGCTGCACAATAAGTGCACCATCCACTCCCGCTTCTTCCATGCACTGAAGCAAGAAATCGACATGTCCGGGCAAGGTGGGTTCTTGGCAAGGAAAGTAAGGAAATTTATCAGCAGCCTCTTCAGGAGATGCCCAAACGTGCAGATGAGAATCAATGATTTTCATTTTCTTGGAAGTTGGTTTGGTATCAGCTTTAATGGTGGTCGCCATTTTAGCAGAAGCAGAGATTCTGAATGATGGTTTATGATTGAATAATAGATATGGGTTTGAATATTGAGGAAGGACCAAAGCTGAAATCATTGGCTTCAATAGCTTCGTCATGTATCTTCTGTTTTCTTATAATTAAAAAAAATCTTATGTAAAAAATCTCATGGGTTAGGCTATGATTTTTTATAGAGTTTGATATTTATAATTCTCACTAAAAAGTCCCACACAATCACACATATAAAAAAATCCTTCAAAATAATTATGTTTTTCAATATCATAAGACTTTCTATTACTTGTTTAAAGTCATGATTGAATATCACTAGATTTGGATACACTCTTTAAAAAATCATAATAGTTTTAATGGAATACCACAAGACTTTTTAGATTATTTAAAAATCTTAATTGAATACAACAAGACTTATTTAACTCAAAAAATTCTTTTAAAATCTCAATTGAATACACCCCCTACGACGATGCTAATAAGGGATAAGGAATTAAAACTATTGGCCCCCAAGGGGTTTGGCTTATTGGCAAATGGCTTAAGATTTGGTAGTCAGGTTCCGTGTTTGATTCCATGGGGTGTATTTCTTGTAAGAGTTTAGGACAGCCGATGGTTTTACATGTTCCGCTTAAGCCCAAGTCAAGTGATTTGCCGGAGGGATTTCCAACGTTTCCAAAAAAAAGAATTAAAACTACTGGAAAAAAAATCTTTATTGGAATTGTTAAGCTAAGTTTAACTCAAATTAAAATAAATTATAACTACAAAGGAAGACTTGAAATGAAATTTAACTACAGAGAGAAGCTAATGAAAGTTGACACGTTGAGTTTTTTGGATCGATGTTTTGGAGATCCCCATCTCTTGGCTCCTATTTGGTTTTTATACTTTCTGGAAATAACTTCCTCTAATTGCTTCTCAACTTCCTGCATGTTTTACTAATTTCTTCCATCAACTCTCCCAACTCTCTCACCAACTTATCAAATTTCTCCACTCGTGGGAACATGTGTGTTTGTCAGGAGTAATTTTGGCACCTAGTATTTTACTGTTTGAAAAATAATAATTTCCTGGTTAATTTATTTATGGGCTCTTAGAGATTTTGTTTTTTGGAATTGTTGGAAATCTCACCGTCAAACCACCTTTTCCGAGCTTAAGCGGAGCAGGGTAAAACCCCCTGCTGTCCCAGGCTCTTACAAAAAAACGTACTCATTGGATTCGAACCCAGTACCTCAAGGTGAGCTCTCGAACCCTACACCATCAAACGACCCCTTTGAGGACCTCATAGAGAAAATTGATAATGAGTTAGACTTAAATTATTTTTGATGCAACCATGATTCCATTATTATAGTTTTAAATTTTTCGATCATCCATCTTGGATCCTAATGCTGAGAGTTAGACCTGGCCACCGGTCCGGATCGATTTTGAACCGGAACCAAATCGGCCGGTTCCCGGTTTCACATTTATGTGGAACCAGAACCGGAACATTCAGTTTTTTTTTTATTTTTTTTTTAAATTTAATAATGATTTTTAAAAAAATATGAGATTAAAAAATTTATTTAAAATTATGAATTTGAATTTAGATTACATTAAATTATAAATAAAATTCTTATCTAAGAAAAATTAAAAATAAAATTATTAAGTTAATGAGCTTGAACTTAAATTTTTAAGAACTTAAGTTGCCTATGTATCCTCCAAGGGTGAGAGGAATCAAAGCTCACGTAGTTCCATTATAATTTTAAGATAGTTCCCCATTGCAATTTATAATTATTTACTGATCAATCATCATCAATCATCATTATGAGTGCATGTTGATCCTTCAGCTCCTGTTCCGCTTGCACTTGCAGATGCATTGTCGAACAAGTCTTCAAAGTCATCGGGGGCATCTTCTTGTTGCCTCAGATCAACTCGGGTCCAATCATCAACATATGTTGTTGGTTCTAAAGTGCTTGGATGTAATGAAGACCGTCTCGCTTCCAATATATTGTCTCTTATGCTGAAGGTTTGCTCAACCGCAACGGTGGAAACAGGTGCTGCCAGTAACTCTAGCAATAATTGATAATACAGGAAAGACATTTTGATGTCGGTTCCACCAGTCAAAGACTTAAAAAATTTTACTCATTCAACTTTCAGTAGGAAACTCGAAATTGGTAGATAAATAATTATCTAATTCCGGGTTGTTAGTCGTGTTATCCCTATTTTTTTTATTTTGTTGTAGTAACCAACGATCACCTACGCTAAGTCTTTATTGTAGTACGGGTTCGCTACTAATAGATTGTCATACTGATTGCAAGTTATATCTACTAACATAATCATTAAATAAATCTATTAAATCAATTTTTATTTTAGCTATTATTCTTGTAATATCAATTTCATCTATTATTTCTAAATATCCATAGTTAGCTTGTAAGACACTATTCAAACCTTCTAATTTAAATTTAGGATTAAAAACCGTGACAATAAAATAAAGTAATAAAATGTCTCTAAAATAATTCAACCATTTTTGTTTCATAACAACAATAGCTGCAAGCAAAATAAATGTGATGTACGATAATAAATTATCTAAAAAATTTCACAAATATCCCATTGACTAGGAAAAAGTGTGATATATTGAACATGTTGAGAAAAAAACTACATAATGCATCTTTGTATTGGAAAGCTTGACATAAAAGAAAATAAGTTGAATTCCAACGTGTTGGAACATCTCGTGAAAATTTTATCACTTTAATACTATTTAATTTACAAAACTTGGTCTATTATCCCCTAACTTGAGAATATGAACAAATACAATTAAGTGCAATCTTAATAGGATCAATGAAATGTGCTAAACTAGTTAGACCATCTTGAACACATAAATTAAGGACATGGCATGTGCAACGAACATGAAAAACCGACCCCCCAAATTTGGTTTGTATATTTCTATTAAATCTTTAGTTGATGTAGTATTTCTAGATGCATTATCAAAACCAATTGTTAAAATTTTACCTAATAAACCAAATTCATCAAAAATTACTTTCATCATTCCATAAATATTTTGTGCAGTATGTTGTTCATCAAAAGCTCTAAATGCAATAAGTCATTTTTGCATGTTCCATGATGCATCAATCCAATGACAAGTCACACCCATGTATGAGTGTACAAAAACTTAACACACTCAAAAAGTGGTTCTTTACTCCCAAGTAGTATAAGAGTGTCGAAGTGTAACAACCGGTAATCTCGTCGACAAGTGATCTCGACTACTGTTTCATTCTAAGATGAATGTTACATAATATAGTTATGTGGGACACATATACGCTCATGAAATAATTTGGGGGATAATCGATATTTTTCGAGATTCCAATATGAGACGGTGCGATATTTCACTCCGGACAGCCCATAGTATTTTGGCCATAACTTTCTCATATGACTGGGGAGACGGCGATACGTAACGCCCCCAGATCGTAGTTCGGGACTAGGGATGACAGATGCCCATAGACTCTAGATTTTGAGCTTGGAGGATAGCATAGATCCGCACCCCCAGTTCTAGTTTGATGGCTTGGGGGACGGTGATACGTAACGCCCCAAGACCACGAGGTTTAGGGACATGGGTGGCATGCTTTAGGGGACGACGATATGTAACGCCCCAAAGTCATGGATTTGCACTCCTAGCTCTAGTTAGGCGTATGAGGGATGGCGATACATAACATCCCCATACGTCAAGTTTTTCAAAGACAGAGATCAGATTTTAGATATCAATTTTTTTAGAAACAGTTTTCAAAGATCATATTTTAGAAACAGTTTTCAGAAAATAGACATTTCAGAAACAGTTTTCAGAATAGATCCTTCAGATATAAGTTTACAGAACCAGACTTTCAAAAGCATATTTCAGAAAAGATAAGTTTTATAAAAGAGACTCCAGACGAGATTTTCTGAAAATAGTTCAGAGTTTTCAGATAAGCAAAAGGGTTTTCATATAAAGTTATTTTCTAAAAGGACCTTGGTTTTAGAATCAAACATTTTCATTATAGTATTTCAGTTTTTATTTTAAATCATCCACTCACTTAGATCGTACAAACGGTCTAACCCCCCGCTCATATTTTCTCTATTTTATAGGTATTCCTGGAGGACGAGCTCGAGAGGATGGATACTGATGGCAGTCACTAGAGGGTTTGGTCCATCAGGTCGAGTCAGAGTTTAGTTTAGACAGTATCAAAGAGCTTCATGTAAAATGTAGTTTGTTTACTAAAGAATACGCATGCAAAGAGTTATAAGTGTTCATTACTAAAGTCGTAATGTATAGTGAGTTTGAGTATTAAGTTTGTAAAGCATTATGCATTCATGACTTAAGTTGGGCAACAGTCCCGTAAGTGAGTTTATACATCAGATGATTTTAGTATTATTAGAAAGTCAGAGGCATAGAGGGATAGTACGGCCTATTCCCTGCCGGTAGCATCTCCCAGATCGAGGATGTTACAAAGATGGTATCAGAGCATAGTCTAGAGAGGCAGTGGCTGCATTGGGTAGAGTGATGAGGTCTTGTATACGTAGTATGCCCGGGATACTAGTATATGAGGTACTACCTCTCCAGTATCCGATCCTCGAGTACGTCCTCAAGCTCCATAGACAGGTTAGTAAGAACTCCTAAGTCACCTGAATTCTCTTCCTAGTAAAAAGTAATCAAAATTCATGTTCTAGTTAAGGATTCTTTGGTAGTAATCCTAGCTTATTGAGCAAAAGTCCAAGATAAGCTAGGAGAATAAATAGTCAATTTCTAAGAAAAGTTACCCTATAGAGTGGGAAGAGAAAACTAAAAGAAGTAAGAAAATATGCATAGATTTTTAACCAGCCATAGACAAGAAAATTAAAGAGACAATACGAGATAGGAAAGTCCTAAGGATACCCACCCAAGGAAGTAGAAAGAGAAAGAAAAAAAGTTAGAAAGAAACGTAAAGGATAAGAGCACCGATGTTTAAATAATTAGAAGCAGTTAGATGTAAAAGATATAAAAACAGATAAGTAAAGGAAGTACAAGACCTTAGTATTAAAGAAAATAGAGTGACCTGAACCAAAGTAAAATTTTGAAGTAAACTTGAGTAAGATTCCTTCATTCCTATAAAGATTCCTTCATTGATTATAAAATTCCTTCAAGTAGACTCAATAGCCTTAAGTACCTCGTAGATATGGTAAGTCTCCCAAGTAACAAAGAATAGGCAGATAGATAAAAGAAGCAAGAACTCAAGACTAGACGTGGAAGTTTCAACAGACAAGAAATACCAATAAATAAATGGAGACTTTAGATCCCCTAACCCAGGCCTGCAGACTAATAAGAGAAGATTGTAAGCAGAAAGGATTAATTGCCTTAATTTAAGAATCTGGTTAATAAGGTTACAATCTACCCAATCCCTCGTCTCTTAGCTATACCAGTTAAACAAACGGCCCTGACGGAGTCTACCTCAAACTTGCCTTACATGAGTAATAGACTATACCAGGACACAGAGTATCAGAACAAGGACAACGATAACCATCGAGACGTAAAGGCTTGCCCCATCCTTTCCCAGCTTAGGTAAAAGTAACCGTAAAAATGCCCAACAAGATTTTTCCCTAAAGTAGAAACTGAAGACATTAGAAGATAGACCACTCATAAAATGACTAAGAAAGCCTCTGAAGCTAGAAATGAGAGAACCTAGTGTAGTCCAAGAATCTAGGCAAGCCAGCACAAGGCTTGCAGTACTAATAAAAGTCCGCAGAATAGACCAAGCATAGGAGAAACCCATAGATATGCCAGTAGAAAATCTGTGTAAGTTCCAAAGGATAAGACGAGTGAGATCGGAGACACTCAAGAGTTAACATGAATACCCAGTGTGAAAAATAAGACTAAAAGGTATGGTTATAGCTTATAGCAAGGGCATGGAGTAGAGATTTAGAAAATGGCCCATAAGAGTGAAACATCGCTAACTTCGGCAGCACGACATAAAGCTAAGAGATGGGATATGGAAATAAACAGGAAGGACGCAGATAGTGATAAGGAAGTTCAGAACGTATAGTATTAGAGTTATAGCTTGAAGGTAAAAATATAAAGGAAGACCTCAGGATAGTTGATAAAAATTGTGGGTCCCAACATAAGGTATGGTAATTTTTCCTTCCAGTAGTCTCGACTCTAGTAAGTATATAAACACCTAACCAAACCATCATCGAGCCTAAATAAATAATAGAAAAGTGTATTCATAGATCTCGGTGGAGTGTGTGTTAATCCCGTCAAATTAGAGACCAATAAAGAGGAGAACAAGTAAAGAAGAGCATTAGATAAAATAGACAGGCCATGAGACAGCTAGACAGTCGAATCATTGAGTTTAACGGAGCATAGACAAGAAATATGAGATAGGATAGTCTGAAGTCATGATGATTCGAACAAAATATAGGAATTATCATTGTAATGAAGACCCTTAAGGGAGTTAAGGCTCGAGAGCACAAGGGGACCAGGGAGAACAAATCCCAAAAATATAGTAGATAACTCTTAAAAAGTTTTATCATACTGAGTCGAAAGAAATAGATGGAGAGTAGTACCTAAACTAAAAATTTAGTATAAATGTCTTAAGCAAATGAAGTTGATAGAATCTCCGGGAGAGTAAAGATGAGAGGAGTTCAATGAGAAAAATAAGAGAGAAATCTGTGTAGCAGGGTAAGTTTCTTAAGGAAAAATAACAATATTATAGGTCTTTGAGAAAAAGTAACGACTTAAGGTATTTAAGTAACATAGACGACATGGTAGAGTATTTTAGTGAGCATGACTCTAGAGAACGTCCATAAGAAGTAGTAGTATTAACAATAGCCGGAATAAGGATCAAAAGTGAAGTGAAACAGAAAACTCGAGTAGAAACTTAACAATATGAAGTATTATCACCTTTAATAAGGAGTAGGCACTAGATGGGAAGAGAGAGAATAATTTAAGCTATACTTGAAGTTCGAATAAATAAAATTATCGGTTGAGGTATCAAGAACATTAGTGATACATTAAGAAGAAAGAGTAACAAGAACCCTAAGTGAAATTCTAAATTAGTGATATCATAGTAAAGATTATAAAGGCTAAAGAAATGATTCAGTTTGAATGGTCGTAGATATGCTCCTGTTAGCATAGACATATTGAATGCATGAAGTACTTTACAAGTTAAGTACATGTACCAATTCGAAGAAAACTTAAGTTCAGATCATGAGGAATTGAGTATTTCTATTACACCCTGCAAGACATTATATAGTATGAAACAAAAAATAGGTAGAATTTTATAAAAAAAATACCATTCATTAAAAAGTCTAGAGATATGGCACAAACCCCCATAGTTGAACATTATTTACAAGAATCAAATGGAGTATATCGAGGTAAGAGATTCCCAAAAGTCTTAGTATCAAGTTCTTGAGCAGAGTAGTAAAGGAAAGTAAAGGGAAATAAGAGCAATAGAGGTCAGATACCTTCAACCAAATTAAACCTAAACAGTTTAGCATCAGTAGGGATTTGAGGACGAATCCTATTTAAGGGGGGAGAATTTATAACGACCGGTAATCTCGTCGACCAGTGATCTCGACTACTATTTCATTATGAGATGAATGTTACATAATATAGTTATATGGGACATATTTACGCTCATGAAATAATTTTGGGGATAATCGATATTTTTCGAGATTCCAATACGAGACGGTGTGATATTTCACTCTGGACAGCCCATAATATTTTGGCCATAACTTTCCCATACGAACTCAAATTCTTATGAATTTTATATCGTCGGAAATCTTAGATCGAGGCCTACAATTCCGCGTTGAATATTTTTCCAAATTCGAACCTGAAATATGTCAAAAAGTGTGATTTCCGTAACTTTTACAGTAATTTCGAGAATGGACTAGAAATGGAATATGTGGCAAAATCTCAACCACTCATTTTATCACAAAAATCAGCCACATTGCTTATAAATAAGGCATTATTCATGCATCCCTTAAGTGGTTAAAAACGTGAGCTTGAAGTGGGGGGTGGGAATCTTCAAATTTTTCTTCATTTCCATGAAAACAATGAAGGAATGGTGATGAGCTCTCAAGTTTTCTTGGTCAAGTAAGCTTCAATTCTCTTCATATCTTCGTAATTTTCAATTTTGAATAAAGAATATAAAGCCCCAATTCTCACCCTATAAACCCTAGAATTTGGGATTGTTAAATTGATTTTAAATGGGTTATTAGCATGTGTTTTGGGAGTAGTATGATAATATAAACATAAAATGAGGTTCATATGTTAATGAATATGTTGAGGAAATTATGCCTTGTGAATTGATGATGGTTTGTGTTGGATTGATGAGATGAAATGGGTTGTGTTATTTCTGTGTTTAAATTCATGAGAGCTATGGCTTAATTAAGTGGAGTAAATAGAGCTATGAGTTTGTGAGAATAGGCAGTGATTTCAATTTCAGTGTAATCTGGTCAGATTCTCATACATTATTTATAACTTGAGTTTTAGCTCTCCAATATATAAAATGTAAAATTCTACCGCAACTAGACTCATTAAGAATTAACT